>JAIUZE010066516.1:0-74282 GCA_022085475.1 Heliosperma pusillum | reverse complement strand
TAACCCCCAATTTAGCTCGGTTTTGTATGTCATTTGTGCTTTGTTAAGCCACTTTATGAGCTCATATCGTCTTCTAGGCGAATTCCTATGTTCTAACATGTTTTGTAGGGAAAGTGACGTTTCTACGCCCTTTTTCTATATTCCCGAGCATTTGCCTAGAACCCGACGATTTGAAGAAGCAAGCTTGACCATGTGAAAGGCATTTCAAGAAGGTTCACTAATTCAAAAGAGAGAAGAAGCGAAGACAGCTTCGTAGTTGTCGAAAGATCAATCAATTAGGCGAAAGCAATCATCGCTTTACATCAAACCCTATCAACAAACCCGACTCAAGAGGTCAAGGGGGATGATGGAAGTCAAGTCATAGGCAAAGGAAGATTAAAAGTTGGTCAAAGCTTCTAGATGACCACTTACCCGATCGGGGAAGTGTGTACCCGATCGGGGATGTTCGCTGCTCCGCACAAATTGCTTCGACTTCCTATTTTTGTCCTATATGTTCAATGCTTGACCCCTTCCCCACGAACCCTAATGCTATATAAAGAGAGCTCCAGCCCCTCTTCTCAACACATGTCACAACACAATCTTCTTCTCATACTTCTCTTCTTAGTTTAGTTTAGTTTTAGTTTTCTCTCATCTTTCTTAGTTTAGTTTAGTTTTAGTTTTCTCTAGTTTAGTTTAGTCTAGTTCTAAGTTTTCTTCAATTGTAATTGTTCTACTTGTAATTGGAATTCAAGTTTCCGATTTTGCATTTCCTATTCAAGTTCTTATTCCATTTCGATCTTTGCTCATCCTTTTCGGTAATCTTTATTCTCGTCTTTACATTATAGTTTCATTTTCTTTTAGTATTTCCTTTATCATGTTTATCATTCTTAGTTTTATAATCTTAGTTTCCTTTTCATTGTTAATCATGCATAAGTAGTCACCTTTCTATGGTGTAGGATAGCCATGTTAGATTAAATAAAAGATGATAATTGGATAAAAGAAATTGTGCCTTTAAAACGTTGTGTCTATGCATGTTTGGATTGTAACGATAGTTATCGATTTTTGGCCAAAATCATTTGACTAGTATGGAATTCTTTTCCAAGGTAGACATACGAGAATTGAATAGACAAAGCATGACATGGTAGATTAAGACCTAGTAAATCGCATAAAAAGCTTGCTAGACCATCTGATCTATGATTGTAATGAACACATCATTCTTACGAACTCACAATGAATTATTTGCATATCCTAAATCCAATTTCATAAATATGTTAATCTACATGTGTGAACCTACTTTCCTAGATTCTTTTCTTTATTGCATTGTTATTATTTAGTAATTAGTGACAAACATTTGCCAATCGTCCAAGGTAGAGTTCTAACCACAACTATTCACAAGTATCTCCCGTCTCCCCGAGATCGACCCCTTACTTCCCGAATTACATTAATTTGTTGTTAGCCTAGTCTGGGTTATTTATCTTTGATTAGGGTATGCGACAACCCTGTCAAATTTTGGCGCCGTTGCCGGGGAGCACGGTTTTGTTTATTTGTGATTAGTAGAGTTTTACCTTGTCTTTTTTTTTTTTTTTTTTTTTTCTTTTGTCTCGAGGAACACTTGTTCCTTGAGATTTTTCTCACATTTTCCTTGTAGTATAGTGACTCTTTTCAGGTAATAGGAATATTTTCTTTCAAAGGGATTGCTTTATTTTCTCTCAATGACTATCTATTTCCATCCTCCACAATGCGAGAATGAGCCTTTCCATGAATACCTCGACCGATTTTATAGCTATTATAACCATATTATCTCTCTTGGGTATACCCTTGATGAGACCTATATGAGAGATGTCGTGCTTCATGGAATACTCATTGAGTGTCGTAGCCTGGCTATGCAATTGAGTGGTGGAAGTCTTTATCAGAAGAGAAGAGAGGAACTTTGGATTTTCTTGGACTTTATGGCATCCCAATCTCGGGAAGAAACGCACCGGCGGTCGAGAATCCAAGAGCAAATCAATGAAATCATGGCTCAAATTCAAATGCTCAAAAGGCAAAAGGAAGAACCCAAGTTTAAAAGTAGTAAGCCAATCAATTTTCCTTATGCTTTTTCACCACCCCCATGTGAGTCTATTTTCTCCTGTGCTTTTTCAGCCCCTCATGTAAGGCTAATTCTCCCCAATCATATGAATTAATAGATGACGATGATGATGGTCCAACCTTTTCTATTGAAAGTCACTCTAGTGTCGTTCCATTTGACAATTTTGAGACCCCCATTATTGATATTGACAATATGGTAGTCGAGACTTTAGACAAGGATGTTGTTAAGCCCATTTGTGACTCCAATGGAGAGTCGTCGATCGAGTCATCAGATTTCTTTGAAAATCCTTTCGCTAAGGATATTCCATATTTATTTGAAAATGATAGTGGGTTTTGTGAACCTAGCCTTGAAATTAAGTGGGATCAACCACCCATTTTTGATTCCCAATCCTTTGATTCACCCTACCCCCAATTAGAGTCCACTAATGATATTTTGGGAACTAATTTTTTGTTCCATGATCTTAAACATTTCACTCCATCTCTCACTGACGAGTGGAGCAGTTCAGTGGTCATCTATGAAGTTTGTTATGCGCACAATGATAAGATATATCAATTCATACCTTCAATATTTCATGCCTATATCTTGTCAATTGCTTACATATGTTTTTGTATAGCTCATGCGCAGGTATATGATTGACTTCTAAGGGCATTGACATGCTTTTTAAGGCACAAAGAATGATTTTCATTAATAAAGAGTCTAGCAAGACATTTAAATAAAACTTCGCGGGAGGCAACCCGTGTTTTTTTTTCTTTTTGCATTTTTATTTTTGTATTCCCTTTTTCGTTGTTAGGATTTATTTTGCAGATGAAAGAGTTTCTGAAGAATCTATAAAGACCTTCCTTGTCAAGTCTAAAATACTAGCTTGGGGGAGTCCGCGCTGACTAGTAAGCTTCACTCTTCTTTCATTTGTCCTTTTCCCCATTAAGCATCTCATTTCATATTTTGTCTTTGTGCTCACATTGAGGACAATGTGATGTTTAGCTTGGGGGAGGGATTGCATTTTCCCATTTTGCATTTTAGTTGATCATTTTTCAAATTTTGAATAAAAGAAAGAGAAGATTTTTGAGAAAATTTAAAATTTTTGAACATCATTGAATGCTTTTCGTGCTTTGCTTGCTTTTTTACTATGCTATCATGTTACATTTCCCAAACTTAGAGCTTTCAAAAGATAATGATTCAATATTTATTGAATTTTGCATACATGGGGAAGTCTTGTACACAGTAGGCATGGAATGAATCTATAGATGAGTACGCTTGATCTTGACATTTGGCAAACTACATATATTGTAGGTAGAACCTCCTTAGACTGGTACATCCATACCCAGTCTCATTTAGGTGTGTGTAGTTCTCCTTGTGATGTGTGTCATGTCAAAACGCATAAGTATGGTTCTCATTTCATTTCTATAAGCATTGCATTCATGATTCACTAAGATTTGAAGCCTTTTTCACTTTGAATTACACCTCAGAATTAGCCCCTTCATACAAATGTTTCACAAAATAATAGCTACACATAAAAACTGCCTACCTTTTGAGCTAGTAGCTAGACTATGGTGTATAGGTGCTCTTCTGAGAAGATTTGTTCTTATTTGTCAAAGTGAATTTGGAGAACGAAAAATATTCAAGAAGTGATGTTCAAAAGAAAAGAAAAGAAAGAAATAGAAAAAAATGAGAAAAAATCGGAAAATTGAAAAACAAAAAGAAATAAATAAAAGAAGAAGTTGTGAGTATCTCCTCAAAATGTCAAATCAATAGAAGGAGTTTACCCTTGTGTTTCGTGTGTAATAAGCCAATCCGTTACTTCTGGCTTCGTTATTCGTCTTTTGGGAATTAACCGAAAGTTTGGATTGAGTATTCATTTATCATTGGTCAGTTGCTAGCTCATTCTAACCTTCACATTGACCATAACTGTTTGTCCACCTTTCACCCATTTCCCAAAGCCTTCTTCTTATTTTTCGGCTTCTTTTCTATGTGCATTGTGATCTTTGACTTCTGTTTTGAATTGTTTACCATATTAGACTGCGGACACATTTTCATAAGTCGTAGATAGGTGAGTGTCTCAAAAACATCTACACATAAAGAAATCACCTTTTACATACATTGAGTGTTCGAGTGTGCCGTGAGAGTCCATTTGTCAAAAGATCATGCAACAGCCGAAAATCTATAGTGAAATTCTTTGTGCTACGTCGTTATGTAAATCTCAGCCATGTTTACGTATCATTCTTGCCCACGTTGTCTTTGAGTTATGATTCATTATGTTTCCAAAGCTTTACGTTGAGATTTGTTTCCTGATGGTGTAGCAGCCAATGCTTGCAACCCATGTCCTGGTATTGTTTGTTATGTTTGCTTGAGGACAAGCAAATGTTTAGCTTGGGGGAGTTTGATAAGTGAATATTTGTATGATTTTAACCCCCAATTTAGCTCGGTTTTGTATGACATTTGTGCTTTGTTAAGCCACTTTATGAGCTAATATCGTCTTCTAGGCGAATTCCTATGTTCTAACTTGTTTTGTAGGGAAAGTGACGTTTCTACGCCCTTTTTCTATATTCCCGAGCATTTGCCTAGAACCCGACGATTTGAAGAAACAAGCTTAACCATGTGAAAGGCATTTCAAGAAGGTTCACTCATTCAAAAGAGAGAAGAAGCGAAGACAGTTTCGTAGTTGTCGAAAGATCAATCAATTAGGCGAAAGCAATCATCGCTTTACATCAAACCATATCAACAAACCCGACTCAAGAGGTCAAGGGGGATGATGAAAGTCAAGTCATAGGCAAAGGAAGATTAAAAGTTGGTCAAAGCTTCTAGATGACCACTTACCCGATCGGGGAAGTGTGTACCCGATCGGGGATGTTCGCTGCTCCGCACAAATTGCTTCGACTTCCTATTTTTGTCCTATATGTTCAATGCTTGACCCCTTCCCCAAGAAACCCTAATGCTATATAAAGAGAGCTCCAGCCGCTCTTCTCAACACATGTCACAACACAATCTTCTTCTCATACTTCTCTTCTTAGTTTAGTTTAGTTTTAGTTTTCTCTCATCTTTCTTAGTTTAGTTTAGTTTTAGTTTTCTCTAGTTTAGTTTAGTCTAGTTCTAAGTTTTCTTCAATTGTAGTTGTTCTAGTTGTAATTGGAATTCAAGTTTCCGGATTTGCATTTCCTATTCAAGTTGTTATTCCATTTCAATCTTTGCTCATCCTTTTCGGTAATCTTTATTCTCGTCTTTACATTATAGTTTCATTTTCTTTTAGTATTTCCTTTATCATGTTTATCATTCTTAGTTTTATAATCTTAGTTTCCCTTTCATTTTTAATCATGCATAAGTAGTCACCTTTCTAGGGTGTAGGGTAGCCATGTTAGATTGATTAAAAGATGATAATTGGATAAAAGAAATTGTGCTTTTAAAACGTTGTGTCTATGCATGTTTGGATTGTAACGATAGTTAACGATTTCTGGCCAAAAATCATTGACTAAAATGGAATTCTTTTCCAAGGTAGAAATACGTGAATTGAATAGACAAAGCATGACATGGTAGATTAAGACCTAGTAAATTGCCTAAAAGCCTGCTAGACCATCTGATCTATGATTGTAATGAACACATCATTCTTACGAACTCACAATGAATTATTTGCACGCTCCATATCCAATTTCATCAACATGTTAATCTACATGTGTGAACCTACTTCCCTAGATTCTTTTCTTTATTGCATTGTTATTATTTAGTAACTAGTGACAAACATTTGCCAATCGTCCAAGGTAAAGTTCTAACCATAACTATTCACAAGTATCTCCCGTCTCCCCGAGATCGACCCCTTACTTCCCTAATTACATTAATTTGTTGTTAGCCTAGTCTGGGCTATTTATCTTTGATTAGGGTACGCGACAACCCTGTCAAGGAAATCTTCTCATTCCTTGAATGCTATGCGGGTATTACCCGATGATCTTTGTAACGAGTTTCGAAAGATGAAGTTGGAATTCATGGAGCGTGGATTTGATTATGTTGGTGCTATGACTGCTGAACCTGTTTTCCTCCGTGAGATCCGCGAAAACCAAGTTGATGATCCTACCTACAAGTCTATTCAAGCCAAACTTCTTGAAGGAAAAGCTAAAGATTTCAAGTTTGATGATAAAGGTGTTCTTCGTTTCCATGGCCGTTTGTTTGTTCCTAATGCTCTTGATTTGAGAAAGCGAGTTCTTGATGAAGCTCACCTTTCCCCTTATTCTATTCACCCCGGAGGTGATAAGATGTATAAAGATTTGAAGCTACAGTTTTGGTGGCCGAATCTAAAGGGCGATATTGTGTTATGTTGGAAGATGTCTTACTTGCCAAAAAGTGAAGATTGAACACAAGAGGCCCGGTGGATTGCTACAACCTTTGGATATTCCACTATGGAAGTGGGAATCTATTTCCATGGATTTTGTCATGGCTTTGCCAAGGACCGTTGGAAGTAAAGATGCCGTTTGGGTTGCTGTTGATCGTTTGACCAAGTGTGCTAGATTCATCTCGATCAAAGAGACTTGGAGTTTAGATCGACTAGCGAAAGCCTATGTTGATGAGATTGTTAGATACTATGGTGTTCCCAAGGAGATCATATCCGACCGAGATCCGAGGTTTTGTTCGAGATTTTGGAAGGCTTTACAAGAAGCCATGGGTAGTAAATTGTTGATGAGTACCGCATTCCATGCCGCTACCGATGGTCAGACCGAGAGGACTATTCAGACTTTAGAAGACTTGCTTAGGGCTTGTGCACTCGACTTCCAATCTAGTTGGGAAAAGAGTCTACCGTTAGTGGAGTTTTCTTACAACAATAGTTATCATGCCTCGATCAAGATGGCTCCTTATGAAGCTCTTTATGGAAGAAAATGTTGAAGTCCTATATGTTGGAATCAATTGAGTGATGTTCGTGACTTAGGTCCTGATGTTCTTGTTGAGACTATCGATCATGTGAAGGTCATTCGTGATAGAATGAAAGCCGCTCAAGATCGACAAAAGTCTTATGCCGATATCCGAAAAAGACCGTTAGAATTTGAAGTTGGAGATAAAGTGTTCTTGAAAGTATCTCCAATGAAGGGTGTTAAACGGTTTAGTGTTAAGGGTAAATTGAGCCCGAAATACATTGGACCCTTTGATATTGTGAAAAGGATTGGTGCCGTTGCTTACAAGTTGAACTTACCCCCGAATTTGGCTAAGGTTCATAATGTATTCCATGTTTCTCAACTGAGAAAGTATGTTAGTGATCCAAGTCTAGTTTTTCAAACGGAATTGCCCGAGCTTGAACCGAATTTATCCTTTGAAGAGAAACCGATTCGCATCCTAGATCGCAAGGATAAGAAATTGAGAAGTAAAGTGGTTCCTTTAGTGAAAATCTTGTGGAGATGTGCCAATGTCGAAGAAGAGACTTGGGAAACGGAAGCTTCTATGCGTAGTAAATATCCAAGTCTATTCGATTAAGGTATCTTTCTTTCGCTCAAGTTTCGAGGGCGAAACTTTTTAAAAGATTGGGTGATTGTAACACCCGCAAATGTACCCTATTTTTATAGTAAAAATATTATACGGATACTTTTCAGCGAAATTTAGTTTTAGTTTAGAATTAAATTTCCCGTGTCTAATTTAGAATTTCGAAGTTCATTTTTGGACTTTACGCGAGATTCCGATTAAGTTACGTCTTAAGACGTTTTTGGGCTTTTTCTCATGTTTTTCCACTTACTCCTTCATATACTCCCTCATAACCTAACTCCATCATTCAATCTTCTTCTGCTTCTTCACCAAGTAATCCCCAAAACCTAGCCTCCATATTCTTCCAAGCTTAGAATCGTCACTACTCATTCATTTCTCTCTCAAATTCACCTAGGTTCGTCTTATTCTTTCCCTCTCATCGTCCTCTATCCGTATTGGTAATAAAATTACCGTCTTTCTCGCTTTTCAATTTATCCGTCTTTCTCAAAGGTGAATTATATTCATCTTTTATTATCTAATTGTAGGTTGTGTGACCTCCAGACCCCGACAAAGACTACTTCTTGATAGAAGGGACCATTGCGCGGATTGAATCGTGAAAAGGTAACGTGTTGTGAAGGTGTCGAATCATTTACGCTGTTTTTGTTATGTGTTTTCTATGTTAGAAATCGTATTTAGAATATGATTAGTAATCTTAGGAATTGTGTTGTTGATGATGGTTGTTGTTAGTTGATAATTGATATGAGAATTGATGATTTGTGATGATAGATGATGTTGTGTTATGCGTTAGTGAAATTTTGAAATTCGTGTATTCGTGCCTGAGACCAGGACGCTGGCAGCGTTCCCTGGACGCTAGCAACATTGTAGGACGCTGGCAGCGTTGCCTGGCGTTGGCAGCGTTTCTTGCTGCCAGTTTTCCCAAAATCGAACTTTTGAATTTTAGTTTCCGCCTTGACTTTCCTTGACCCTTTGGACTTAGTATTCGTGCATTGATTATTTGTTAGTAGACCACTCCAATTGACGGGTTTGGGTCTCGGGTCTCGGGTTTGACCTTGACTTTATAAGTTGACTTTAAATATTAATGTTTCGAATATATGATAATCCCTTCGCTTGTATCGCATGTTTTGTGACGGTTTTTGATATGTCCCACTTTTGAGTCGGTTTTACAAATGATACGGTTTGAGCACTAATTTTCTATGTGCTTTGTACTCTCATTCCCTTGGCTACCTCCACGTTAGTAAGGCTGGAATGTCGGAACGGGGAGTGTATCCTTACTGCTTAATTGCATGTGTTAGTGGGCATATGACGACGTTGTTGGGAGGTGGTGTCATATGCATGTAGCGTACCGCTTGTTATGAGGCTTGTGCTCGTTTCCGCCTCTTTCGTGAATGTCGACCGAATTTGGGGTACTCGGCGTCTATGATTGACCGAGTCTTGGATGCGAAATGTTATCGCTTGTCGAATCGGAAAATGGTTTATTCCGAGAGTCTGGCCAGGTTTAGACTAGGACCGGGTATTTATATCGTCGTCATACCAGGAGGAAATTAGTCTACATATACGAAATGTAGCATCGTGTATGCGTTCAGGGAAATGTTATCCCGTGGATGCCTTTTAATCATTCTTGCATGTACACGGTGCTAGTGCGTGGCATTTACCGTGAGAGATGTCGTCAACGTATTGTACGTTTGGTTGGATGATTATATGATTGATTATTCATGATCTTTGGATGACTTGGCATGGTTTGCTTGTCGAGTCTCAATCTTATCAAACTTATGCCGCTAACGGTGAGATGCAAGCCCTAGTGTGAGTATATGGTTGCCTAAGAGTGTTTATCCCGGAGTCTATCTATAGCATGATGGTTACGGATTTGCACTTCATGTACCGATACCTTATATATCGAAATGCCTATTTATTCTTCTCGTACTTCACATGTATATCTATATATGCATGCTTCTACTTTTGTATTTCCGTTTATGTACGTTCAATGTGATATGGCTGGGAGAACCCGGGGTTACTCCCCAGTGATTGTGGCGTTCATGTTTTTCATGGATGAACAGGTTGCTTGTTTGGATGGCTTTTTGCTTGTGGTATTTTGGGTTCGGGTGTGAGCTAGCGGGCGTTGGCCGGGATTATTCACCTCTAAACGTTCCTTAGCTAGTTGTTAATCAACTTTGTCTTTTGTTAACATTTTGAGAGACTACGTCTCTTGTAATATTTTATACTTTGGTTTGTAATATTTGACACTCCTCGTATTTTATCTTAGCATGTAAAAAGTTTTAAAAACATGTATTTTCCGCTATATAAATCACATGCTTGTTATGTTTTATTTCCGCATTCGCGAGGGTTGTCACACAAAATAACATGCTTTGAATGCCACCCTACGCTTATGTTGATAGATGGAGGCACCAAAACAACTCAATGATGAGGAGTATTTCTCTTGAGAATTGTTAGACTGCTGCTTACAATGATGATTTTCTAATCATTACATGCCTATGATGTAAACATAAACATAACATTCATTTCAACCACCAAGTCTTAACTACTATACATTACATTCATTACATGCTTAGATGTAAACATAAACATAACAATAATACCAACGATAAAGTCTTTATTAGCACACATTACATTAGTTATATGTTTAGGATGTAAACATTTCAGCAAAAAGAAGTGACTATGTTTACCTGACAACGTCAAATAATGTCGTGTCTAGTAGTAACTTTTAGAGTCTTTCGTTCTACTTTTTACGGGTCATTAGCTTTGTTTTACGTTAATTTTAGTTTTTGTAATAGTATTAGTATTTAGTATTTTAAGTCAAATTTAAGAGTCAAATCCCGAAAGTCAATAAAAGTCAAACCCGAAAACCCGAGACCCAAAAACCCGGAACTTGAAGTGGGCTAGCAAGGAATCATCAAGGTTTGAAGACCAAGCCAAATGGGTCAATGAAAGTCAAGGCAAGGCAAATAATCATGGGGTCAATGAAAGTCAAGAAGGAAATCAAGGCAAAAATCTGGCAGTGCTGGACGCAGCCTGCGTCGTAGGACGCAGCCTGCGTCATCACGACGCAGCCTGCGTCGTAGGACGCAGCCTGCGTCATCTCTCAGCACGGGTTTTCTTCCTTTTCTCGTCTTGTCTTTTGGAAGCCCATCTTTCAAGGCCCCTAGGTTTGCGGACCAAGGGTATAAAAGAAGATTTCTGAAGAGAGGCAAAAGAGAAGCATTCACCATACAACATCATATTTTCCTTAGCATTTTTTCTCTCTTTTTGTTCTTCAAGTTTGGCTCTTGTAATAGGTTTTTCCTTAGAATATGGGTGTATTATGAAGACTATGGGTAGCTAATCTCCTTTTGCTTAGTGTAATTTGAACAAGTTCTTCCCTTTTAGCATTGTAAGACTTTTTAATCCTTCCTTCTTTATTTAATTCCATCTTCCTTTGTTGATTTTCTTTGTTGAATGAATTGTTGTTAAGACCAACCATCTTAGTAATTATTTGTTTGATTAATTTGCATTGTCTTGATGAATTTGGTTGATTTGTCTTGATATTTGTTGATGCAACTTGAAAGATTGTAACTTTGGTTTAAAAGTTAGAATCTTTTGAGTGGAATTTGGTTTATTATGTATTTAGAACATGGTTTAATGTTTTAGTTCATAAATCTAGCATGCTTCTTTGGTTTGTGCTTAAAGCTTGCATCTTTATTTATGCTTATGGTTTAATAAGTATGGGTTTAGTTGTATTGGGTCATTTTTGGATGGTTTAATTCATGGTGGCTAATTCTTAGAAGTTTTTGCTATAGATAATTAGAGAAGGGAGGAAAGGAGGGATCTTTACTTTGTTAATTGTGGGGGAACTTGGGATAATTGCACTAAGTAGTTTTTCCTTATTTGAATCTTTAATTATTTAGTTGTTATTGGTGATTCTAGGATTGATAATCTTTTCTCATGAAAAACTTTCTCCCTATTTGTTATCTACATGTTTACCATTGTGAATATCATAGTTTGTAAGTAATTCTAGTCTTTGTTTCCATTAGTGTTTAATTTGTGGTTAGCTTTATTTATTTGTTTAATCGGTTTTTAGCAAGAGTCTAGATTAGATTATTAGCATTCACCGCCTTCTCTTGGGTTCGATCCTTATCTTACCTTTACTACCCCTTTACTTAGGATAGTTTGAGTCTAGATATTGGTTTTATAAATTGTTATTTGGCATAGCTAGTTTCCGGAATTAACGACCCCGAAAATAAGCCCGTCAAATTTGGCGCCGTTGATTTCCTTCTTGACTTTCGTTGACCCCATGATTATTTGACCTTGCCTTGACTTTCATTGACCCATTTGGCTTGGTCTTCAAACCTTGATGATTCCTTGCTAGCCCACTTCAAGTTCCGGGTTTTTGGGTCTCGGGTTTTCGGGTTTGACTTTTATTGACTTTCGGGATTTGACTCTTAAATTTGACTTAAAATACTAAATACTAATACTATTACAAAAACTAAAATTAACGTAAAACAAAGCTAATGACCCGTAAAAAGTAGAACGAAAGACCCTAAAAGTTACTACTAGACACGACATTATTTGACGTTGTCATTACCTCATAAACATGACCAACAAAGCAATTTTTCTTTTTTTTCCAAAAACTTATTGAAGTGCTTCTGTTATGCAAATGAAAACCATATCAGACTTAAAATGATATTCGTCAAAGTTTCAATCCTCTAAGTTGTAAGCCAACTGATGAATCTGTGTTTGAATTTTTGCTTGAAACCCATGTTCCACTAAGTAAGTAACACCTTCTTTCACCAAATTTTCATCAACCATTAAATTGAATGGAAGCCTTCCTTGTCTTTGTAGTACCCCTTTTTTCATGTGTGGTATTTGAAAATTGTTATGACCTTTGCACTTAAAAATTTCTGTCGTAACACATTGCAAAGTTAGAAAGTTGTCATTCAATTTACTTGGAAGATGTACCTTAAAAGCATTCTCCACTGATGCCACTAACTCATCTATGTTTCTTGATGGGTCTTCATTCTGCAAAGTTTGTATTGCCCTAAAAAAACCCAGATCGTTAATATTCAAGTCAGGACTATTTGGTGGTTACAATTCTAGTTGAATGTTAAAGCCGTCTGAGGCTGCAGCAGCTCTAAAATCTGGGTCTTCATTTTTTATGTGTGGCCTAGCATTGTCTTTTGAATTGTTATGGTCTTGCTTGCATTCGTAGAACACTTTTCTTTGATTGCTGGTATGATCTTGTTTATAAGACATGATTTAGTGACCTTTTTCGTCACATATTCTATTGATTTTGTGACGATAACCCCTGCTGCCCTGTGCTTACTGTTTCTTTGTGTTGACACCTGCTCAGTGAAAAGGAAAATCCCTATTTTTCCATCGAAAATGACTTCACCGTCACTGCCAAGTATTGGCCTGCACACGGCACACATGAACATTACCTTGGTAATGAACCTCTTTGATTGAGTAGATCGGTATGGTTCATCTTCCTCCGCTAATACATAATACGTGTCGGAAGTGTTTGTAAGATAAAACCACTTCTCGTCGATGTGAACATGATTTGACATGTCTTTAAACTTGATGTTTAAATCATTGTCGTCTAGAAATATTGCTTTAAGTGAAAATATAAGGCGTCGAAATTTGTTGGCCTTTGTTAATGATGGATGTAATGCATTTGTGTACTTCTTGATTTCACCTGATTTAACCCATCTTTGCACCGTACCATAACCGACATTTAAATTTTTTGCGAGTTTTACCATGGTTCCTCTCTTCTTTTTGGGAAGTGGCTTTATCGCTTCTTTGTCTATTATGACTCTTGGTCTGTTTGTGTTTCCCATTTTATGTGATGGTAAGTGGATAGGCTTACCTAAAGCCATCTTCATCTTTGCTCGTCCCCACCATTTCCATACTGTTTTTCGGTCACACCCCATCTGCTTGCTGCTTCGGTGATGATACCATGGCCAGGCTCACCATTACTCGAGTTTGCAAGAATAAAATGTGTCATCCCGTCCTTTTCATTTGTCGTTAGGCTTCCCTTTCCATATTTTAAAGCAGTTATTAATGGCAAGAAGAATTTAATGTTGCAGTTATGAGATCATTTATGGAGGAATCATTTTTCATGAAGGGAGAATTAGATAAAGAGGGTATTAAATGTAGTGAGGAAATTTAATGTAACAGGGAGTATGTATTGTACTTAAACCTTGGAATTTGTAATTAATTTGGAGGGAAGTTTAAATTTAGCCTCCAAAATTTCACTTTGCTTATGTAACTTTGAATGCAAGTTTGAAATTTTCACTTTGGGTATCACACGTGTAAATTTCAGAAACTGTGTAAAATTTCAAAACTTTCCCACTTTTTTGGTGGGAATCATTAATGTTAATGAGGTTTATGCCTTATGGTACTTGGTTTATTTAATTGTAGATTACTAATACTAAGTAAAGTTACAAAAATACCCCCACAAAAGTCTAAAAAGTAGCTTCTCCTTAAAACTTGTGCCCGGGCCCACGGGTACATTCGTTTGGATAGGAGGAAGTATTTTTTTTAGCTATATAAAGAGACTAATTAGAGAGAAAATGGAGAAAATTAAAGTTGGTGAAAATATACCAAAATTGGTCTCTATTTAAATATCTCAAAATAATATGACCGTTGGAATTTGTTTTTTTTTTATATTGTAGATTTATTTTTATAGTTGTTACAAAAATGTAACGGTAAAAAACATAACAACTAATAAAAGAGTGACAAGTGGCGTGAGGAGAGAGATAAATAAATGCATACTACCACACTTCCACACGCCTGATTTTTTTTCTTTAATAAATAACCAACTACTAATAAGCATACGACAAGTGTCTTATTTTGACAAGGGTGAAGAGTTTTCCACTCAGGTTCTCTGCACACCTAAGAGTAGAGAAGGTCCAACCACGTTTTGTTTTTTTAATATTTGTTTATCTTTCGCCCTTTCTTTCACCCAATGCCAAACCCATTGATAAAGATGATCTAATAGGGTGGGGGTCAACTTGGTTTGACTGCAATTCGGATTCCTATCCCTTATATTATACGGAGTATAATAAACACAAATCAATATATATATACTCCCTCCTATTCTATCTATTCTTCCCTATTTCCTTTGCGGTCCATTCAGGTTTTCTTCCCTATTTCTATTTTTGGCCTATCTTTTATTATTATAATAAACCCACTTGATAATTAGCCCAGCCCAATTAACCCACTATTATTACCTAAATACTACCCAGCCCACTAACCTAACCCTAATAACCCACTAATCACTCCCGCCTTATATACCTAACCCTACTACCCTAACCCTCATATCCCTCCTTCTCTCTTCCGCCATTCTGCTTCATCTTCTTCTCTCTCTACATCACTCTGAAACCTTAACCTCTTCCTCTCTTCCTCTCTCTTCCGCCATTCTTGTAAACCCTAACCTCTTTATCTCTTCCTCTCTCTTCCGCCTTATTTTGCCATTAAATACACTCTCTATTCTGAGACTACTCCACCTTGTTCTCTCCTTCACATTCTTCGATCTTCCGCCTTCTGCCACCATGTCCCTGTTATTGATTGTCGACGATCGTGAGGGAAATAACTCTTCCTCTTTGGATCTAGGGTATCCAACCTTAGATATTGAAGAAAGTTACTGTTTTTTCAATAACTCTGTTTGGTCTTTCATTCATGATGGGGAGTTGGATCGGAAAGAAGAAGAAAACATGGTGACGTCGATGAAGAACAGTTTTGATATTTCTGATCTATGTGATGGTTCTGTTTCTGCTGATTTTGTCCCTGACTCTATGGGGGAAATCGATACTGTGGTCCCTGATTCTATGGGGGAAATCAATTTTGTGGTCCCCGATTCATGTATGGAGGTCTCAGTGGGGATGGAGGAGGAGGATGAGGAAAGGGAAGGAGATGGATATTTTGGTTAAGAGGGGGGCTGAGCGGAAGTTGAAAGAGTGGATGGCGTGGTACGACTCTCCTGAGTTAAGTAGGATTGTCGCAACTGAGCTTTCTAAGTATTTTCCTGCATTTAAGGTGTTGCTCAAAGACTAAAGGAGGTTGAATTTTCTTACCATTTTAATTTGATTTTAATTTGTTCTTTTGTTGGACTAGTGATGATACAGTGATACATTTCCCCTTTTGTTCGCCCAATGATAAGTTTTGAGGGCTCTTGATAGCCAGTCAACATATCCCATGCATTACGCCACCACAAGTAATTGTCATGAGGCTATGTGTCGAATATGTTGTTGGTTTCTTCATATATGATGTTGAATTGTTCGAGTTGTACGCCATACTGACGTTGCTATTTCTGAATTTCACAAACAACATTAATAACTTGTGCAAAGTTCATTACTAAAGTACAATATTAACAGCAGCAAAGTTCATTACTAGTGTTGTTCAAAATATGCAAAATGTGGTTTTGCTGGTGTAGACCTTTTGCTGCTGATGATTATGATGTTGATGCAAAATGATTCTGATATTGTTCATTCTGTCATGATGTTCATTCTTGTTCTGCATTCATGTTGTTGATGATGCTGCAAAATGTTGATGCAAAATGATTCTGATGTTGTCCATATTAGAGTACTGGTTCAAAATCTGGCTTTTAACTTCATGCTGCTGCAAAATGTTAATGTACATGACCTGCAATGTCTAAAACAGTTCATCGCCTGTTGGGTCATTACTGATTCCATTAGAATCAGTAATGATGCCAACAGAATTACTTGCTTCATCTTCTGGTGTTAAACTTTCTTCATTCTGTGTGTCTGATACACTGACTAGTGAATGTACCAAATCACTAATGCTACTGCAATCCCCAAAATTGCTTAAATAATTGATGGCGTCTTTCACTAAATCTAAATCTGCCTCTAGATAATCAGGCAATAAACCAAGGGTAGCTAATTTTGACTTGTGCATATGTGGTACATGGTAGTCATTAGAACCTTGAATTTTCAATACTTCAAGCATACATGCTTGTAATGTTATGAACACATAATTCAACTTTTCAACCTCTAATTCTTCAAATGCTTTGACTGTGTTTAAAACAAGCAACATTATGGATTTTTTTTTCTGTTGAAGTGACTGTTTTTCTCTAAAAAAACCCAAATCTAGGACATTCAAGTCTGGTGAATTGGCAGGTTGACAAACCAACTCTATATTCCACCCATCTTCTGTAGCAGCCCTTCTCAAATCTGGATCACTGTTTTTTATGTGTGGACGAGCATTGTCCTGTTGTATTACTACATGTTTACTCAAACTTGAAGGCCACTTAGCCTTAAGAGCTAGTATTACAACATTAATTATCATGTCTTTCACAACTAATTTGGTGATTGACTCAATACACTTAGTTTCTAAAGTACCTGCCATTCTATTTTTCGAATTTCTTTTAGCTGGCACTTCACTAACTAAGGGAAAAATCCCTATCTTGCCATCAAAAATACATTCATTGTGGGCTCCATATTTGGGTCTAGCAACAGCACACATAAACATAACTTTTCCAATGAAATTTTTAGATTGAACACTTCTATATGGAATTTTTTCACCTTTTGATATATAGTACCTCTGACTTGCCTTAATTATATAAAACCATTTTTCATCAATGTGAACTACATTACTCTGATCCTTGAATATCAATTTCTTGGTTAGCATGTGATATTGTATTTTTGAAAGACAAAATGCAATCCTATTCAGTTTGTTAGGATCTGTCAAACCTGGTTTAACGGCATTTGTGTGTGATTTTATGAGGTCTGCTGTTACCCACCTTGAAACTGTGGATTGACTAACCTCGAGAGCCACCGCAAGTGTATGTTGAGTGGTTCTCTTAGTGAGATCAATACTTTGTAGTTTGTTCTGATCTAACTCAGTCTAACAATATTCTTCCACCCTTTCAACTTGATGTCTAAGTTGATTGGCTTACATGCTACTCTTTTCTTCTTGAACTCGTTCCAAATATCTGTGATAGTTTTTCTCCAAACTTTAAACTGTTCAGCTACTTCTGCCATGACACCATGCTTTGGCTTGCCATTAATAATTTTTTCTTGTAAAATATGACCAATTTTGTTTCTTTCTAAATCAGTGAGATTCCTGGTTTTCATTTAATTCTCTCAATGTGGTTGGAAAGTTTTTTTTTTGGATGTATGTTTATTAATGAACTTTGAACTATCTGGTCTGTTTTTATATCCCCAAGAGCTTTGCACAAACTTAAATTTGTTGTTTTGGCGCAATATTAAAATAGTTTTTCATTTTGGCACCTTCTTCAAATTTGGTGCCAAAATTTGAAACAATAGCAATTGTTCAACTTGTGTGTCCTTGACAGTTTGATGGTGCATTGTTGAAGGCAGACCAACTGACCAGTTGGTATTTCAAGTGATGACAGCCCACTGAAAATCTGAAGTCCAACATTTTGTATCAATTTCTAGAAATTGATTATGAACTTGTCTAATTATCTTCTGTAATCTTCTGTAATTTTTAATCTGAAGTCCAACTTTTGTAATTTTAATTTGGAGATATGTTTGTAATTAAAGACACTTGGTTTGTTTGACTATTTGGACTTATTTTGGAGGGAAACATTACCACTAATGCAATCTTATTAATGTACTAATTTTATCACCCTCTCTCCAATTACTTAGGTCCACTAGTGTACTATATTGTTTTTTATTCCCACCCTTAATCCTTGTGCAAATATCAAAAGGGAGGAACACCTATATATATATATATACTTCCTCCATTCAACTCCACTCTACCAAATAATTTTTTCACGTTTGCCGAGACGTGTTTTACGCGGTAAATATCGTTAGCTACGTGTTTGCAAAAATTATAAAAGTTGGATATTAATAATGCACTCGTAAAGACGAATCAAACAAGATCACACATGAATATATTTTCACTTATATATTGAGAGAAAATTGTAATTAGATGCCGACTCATGAATAGTGTGCAAAAATGAAAGTGGTAGAGTGGAGTTGAATGGAGGAAGTATATATATATATATATATATATATATATATATATATATAGACAGGTTCAGGTAAGTCCCTTTATTTAGGTGAGTCCATAAGTCCTAATCTAAGCCATTAGATTTTACAAGAGATGGAGGGATGAGATTAGAAGTATTAATACACTCACCTACTACTAACTAAGGATAATTTGAATTTCTGAAATTTTAGAACAAGTTGTTGTCAGTGTATTACAAATTTATGTAACTTTAGTTTTTTACGAATGTAAATTTAACCTTTGAATGTGTAACTTTACACTAATTTAATCATTTTTTAGTGTAATTTCAGCCTTTAATGGTGTAACTTTATGCTAATATAGTCCATTTTATATATTAATTTGAATTTATGTAATTTTAAGAAAACTTTTACGTAACTTTAGTCTTATACGAGTGTAATTTCAGTCCTTTACTAGTCTAACTTTTGTCATAATGTTATTTTAAATATATTTATTTAAATTTATGCAATTTTATGTAATTTTAGTAAAATTTCATTTAACTTTAGACAAATTATATGTAACTTTAGTTAAATTTTATGTAATTTTAGTGAAAATTTATGTAACTTTAGTCCAATTTAATTTAATTTTTATATGTCAATTGCGTAACTTTGATTTTAAGAGTGTAACTTTAGTCCAATTTATCAAATTTTAGTACATTAGATGTGAAACTTTAGTACATTATAAGTGTAACTTTAATACATTATAAGTGTAACGTCAAAGATTAACCACTGCAACCGCAACCGCAACTGCCACCACGAACCCATGACCCTCCACCACCAACAACACCAAATCACCCACAGCAGGCCACCGTAACCCTTCCCACTAAACCAGCAGCCACCCCCACCACCACCCTTGACCCACTCTCGGCCACCACCACCCTTGGCCCACTCTCGGCCACCACCACTCTCACTTGACCACCCACATTCGAACCGACCACCACCACTCCCACCTGACCACCCACATTCGAACCAACCACCCAAAGTCCAACACTGCAACCAGACAAATCTCTCTGACAGCCACCAACCCCACACAACAAACCACGCGCAAATATTAAAAAAAGGAGGTGGAGGCCGGGAATGTTGTGGTCAGAGAGGAGGAGGAGAGACGGCGAGTAGCGTGGAGAGAAAGGGAGGCTGAGAGAAAGAAGAGGAGGAACAGGCCAGGGCGGCGAAAGGGGGTGGCGCCGAGTGACTTGGAGAGGAAATGGCGGCCGAGAGGAGGAAGGGGGCGGCAATAGAAGGTAACAGTAGCGGCTAGTAGAGGCGATGACGGCGGCAACGGCTGATGGAGGGCAATGACGGTGGCAGTGGCTGATGGAGGGCAATGACGGCGGCAACGACATGGGCAGGGTAGGTGACAGGGAATTTGAGAGATAAATGGGTAGAAAGAGAAAGTGGTTTTCTCATTAGGGTTTGGTGTGTTTGAGAGGTTTTATATGAGTCTTTTTTTTTTGTTTTAATCTTGACCATCTATTTGTTAGATCTAATGGTCTAGATTAGGACTTATGGACTCACCTAAGAGAGGTGGACTTATGTGATCCCATTTCTATATATATATATATATATATATATAGAGAGAGAGAGAGAGAGAGAGAGAGGAAGGATCAATTGAGTCCTTACATATTCATAGAGTCCTTGAGTCCTAATTTGGGCCATAAGATATGTGAGATTAAGGGCTTGGATTGACTGTCAAAAGGACACACAAGTAGTGTAAAGTAGATGTGACTAATTACCCCTCTCCTCCCTCTCTCTTCTCTTTATCATAGCCCCACTTCCCGATGTACTCTCTCATTTACCTCACTCCTCAAATCAGAGTTTTCAAACAATGAAAATCTGATTTCCCCACCAATTCATTCTCTCTCATTTTCTCTTTTATCATTTCACCATCTTCATCATTAATTACGGTTAATGATTTGCATTCTTTTACAGTTTTACGAGTTTTGAACATTAATTTTGTAAGTAATCTTTGATCTTTTAATTTAAAATTTTTTATTCGATATTTTGTATTCGTTATTTTTCATTTGTAATTTCTGGGTTTTTTGCGAGTTTTTTAATTCCTGCGTAAAGTATAAGCGGTTTTATAAAAAGATTCGTAAATCTTCATTCAGACTCTGATTAAGGCGAAATAAAAGCCTAACTTTATTATTTTTTCGAGCCCGTTACAATGATGATATTTTTGTATGCTATTGAAGTTTCAAAGTTATCATTACTGCTTAGTTGTACTGGAAAACTCTGTTGAGTTTTGTTCAAATTAGTTGTTTGATTTTTTTTAATCATATCTACTTTTGTTAATCTTAATTGAATTTATTTTTATGAAGATGGAGATAATGATGATAAAAATAAAGAGAAAGATGATCATAAACTATAAATAAATATTCTGTAATTACATTTTAATGGAATAATGGGTGTAACTTTAAGTTTTAAAGATTGTAACTTTAACTGAATATGATGTAACTTTAATTAACTAATATATGTTGTAACTTCAGTTTTAAAGAATTTGAAATTAAGAATAAATTTTTTATAATTACAGTTTGAAAGAGTGTGAGTTTAATGTTTTGGGTATGTAACTATAACGAATAAGTTGTGCAACTGTAATGGACATGCTTTGTAACTATAAAAATTGATTTAAAGTAATTGTTATTTTCATCATGTCCAATAAAATAGTCGTCCATTTAAATATATTTTGATGTAACTTACACTACAAGAAAACAGCACACAGTCGACCGAAGTTGGCGACTCAATTTAGTTAAATGAAAATGTTGTGTAACTTTAATGAACAACAAGTATTACTGTAATGAACAAGTTGTGTAACTGTAATGAACAAATAATGTGACTGTAATGAACAATGAATGTAAATATAATGAACAAGTTGTCTAACTGTAAAGAACAATGAGTGTGACTTTAATGAACAAGTTATGTAATTGTAATGTAAAATAACTTGAGTTTGTTGTCTTTTTGTTTTTTTCTGATGAAGTGTAACTTTAATTAACAATTAGTGTAACTTCAAGTCTGATGTGTGTAACTTCAATCAGCAATAAGTGTAACTTCAAGTCAAGTATGATGTAACTTCGAATAAACGTTAATTTGTACTTTATAACTTCAATTAGATAAGTAACCTTATGAAGCGTTTGGTAACGCGGAATTGATTTCATTTTCATGATTTGAATTGTAGAAATTAAAATGTTTGAATTCAATTCCAAATCTAATTCCAAAAATTCGTTTGGAGATCACTTGGAAATCAATTCCGGATTTCAATTTCTCAATCCCGTTTGGGAAACTCATGGAATTGAAATTGGAATTGGGCGGGGCGGGGCGTGTATGCGTCAAAATCACCAAAAAAATAAATAGTTACGGAAAATATTTGCGATTGGAAAAAAAAATTCATAAAAAAAGTAGTGTTTGAATTGAAATGACTACTATATGGTAGGAATTTGAGAGACCCAAATTTTAACTAGCTTGGAATTGTTAAGGAATTGAGTCCAATTCCAATTCCAAATTCTTAGCGTTCCCAAACACTTAAAATGTCTCAATTCCAGAATTCAATTCCAATTCAAGGTTCGCAAACATACCATTATGGCAATTTGCACAATGCTCTACCTTTTGAGCTAATAGACGGAAAAATAGCAAACTTTTGATAGTAAATGAATGACAAAAAATATGCCTAAAATGACAGAAAATGTACCTAAATTGACAATAAATTATAGACCACCCAAATATCACTTTTTACAACAACAGTTGTAAAAAAAAGACAAAAGAAAATGACAGAAAATATGCCTAAAGTGACGGAAAATGTATCTAAAGTGACACAAAATCATACAACGCCACATCTCACTTTTGACAATTAAAGTTGTCAAAAAATGACTAGAAAATATAATGATAGAAAATATGCCTAAAGTGACCGGAAATGTACTTAAAGTGACACAAAGTCATACACCAACCAATTTCACTTTTGATAATTATGGTTGTAAAAAATGACAGAAAATATGCCTAAACTAAAGGAAAATGTAACTAAAGTGACACAAAATGTGACTAAAGTGACACAAAATAATACACACCACTCAATCTCACTTTTAACGATTATATTTGTTAAAGAAAATGACAAAAATATGCATAAAGTGACGAAAAATGTACCTAAAGTAATAAAATCAAACACCACTTAATGTCACTTTTTGACAATAATAGTTTTAAAAAAAAAGACAAAAAAATATGCCTAAAGTGACGAAAATTGTATCTAAAGTGACACAAAATCGTACACTACCCACTCTCACTTTTGACAATTCTAATTGTAAAAAAAGTACATATAATAGAGGGACATAAATATGTCTTAATGTGACGAAAAATGTACCTAAAGTGACACAAAATCACACACCACCCAATCTCACTTTTAACATTTATAAAATGATAGATAATGAAATGACAGAAAATATGGCTAATGTGACGTAAAAATATAACAAATATAAAATAGCAATTAGCCGGAGACGAGCATTAGATGGCGTCTGACTAGCTACCAAATGAAAAGAAACAAGATTTGACACACACGTGAAACATGAAAAGGAAATAAGTTTGATTATTTGCAAATGTGAGAAACAACTAGTAAATGATTAGAACATGCTTAGAGTGAGAAAGTTGATAATCAGAAGAGTTTTGAGATGGGAATTATTCTTCATAATGACAATGTCGTCCAACTACAATGATATATACTAAAGGCTAGTCCTATACAATCTTTGACTATCCTTACAATTAGGAAACAAGATAACAACTTAACCAAAATATAAGATATACAGAATAATATACACAACCATATCTCCTAAATAAGTTCACAAAATATCGACATTCTAACACTCCCCCTCAAGTTGGAGAACTAGGCAATCCGAGTCCCAACTTGAACTGTAAATGATCAAATGATTCACCGCCAAGAGCTTTTGTGAATAAATCCGCAATCTGCTCTTTGCTTCGAACATGAGAGGTGCTTATCGTCTTTGAGATTATGTGTTGACGAATAAAATGACAATCAATTTCTATATGTTTTGTCCGGTCATGAAATACCGTATTTTTTGCAATGTGCAGTGCAGCTTGATTGTCACAATACAACGGCATAGGTTGTGAATGAAAAATCCCGAATGAAGCAAGAAAAGCCTTCAACCAAATTAACTCACTCGTGGCCGCTCCCATTGCCCTATACTCGGCCTCCGCGGTAGACTTCGCCACCGTTACTTGTTTCTTTGTCCTCCATGAAATAGGCGAGTGTCCCAAAGACACAAAATATCCACTCAATGATCTCCTAGTAATAGGGCAACTCGCATAATCTGAATCGCAATATCCTCTTAACAAAAAATCGCCTTCTCGATTAATGGATATGCCTTTGCTGGGATTGCGCTTGATGTAACGCACCACTCGAAGAGCCGCTTCCCAATGCTCTTGACGCGGTTCATTAACAAATTGAGATAAAATGTGTACCGCGTAAACCAAATCCGGCCGTGTGATCGTAAGGTATACCAATCGTCCAACAAGTCGACGATATTGCATGACGTCCTTCAGCACACGTCCATTTGCAAGTGCCAAATTGTGACGAGGTTGTATTGGAGTGTACACTGTCCGAGCCCCTGCTAAACCACTTTCTTCTATAATGTTCATGGCATACTTTCTTTGATTAAGAAATAACCCTTTCTCTCCATGATCAACCTCAATTCATAAGAAAAACTTCAACCGTCCCAAATCTTTGATACCAAATTTCGCATCAAGGAACGTTTTGAACGCAGCACATGCCTTCTTATTATTGCTAACAACGACCATATCGTCCACATAGACGAGCACACCAATGAAAACTCCATCTCGATGAAACGTAAACAAAGAATAATCCGCGAAAGATTGAATAAAACCATACCTCTTCATTGACTCCGCTAGTTTTGCAAACCAATTCCGGGAAGCTTGTTTTAAACCATAAATGGACTTCATTAGTTTACAAACTTTGTTCTTCTTTTCCCTTTCAAACCCTTTGCGGTATTCTCATGTAAACATCTTCATCGAGGTCATCATGTAGGAAGGCATTATTAACATCGAGTTGTTCAATTATCCAACCCTTCATCACAACAATGGCTAGCATACAACGCACACTTGTCATCTTGGCTACCGGTGCATATGTCTCATGGAAATCAACCCCTTCTACTTGTGTGAATCCTTGGGCTACAAGTCTTGCTTTGTATCGTTCAACGTCACCATTGGCTAAGTATTTGATTTTATATACCCATCGACATCCAATGGCTTTCTTGCCTTCCGGTAAATCGACGATTTTCCAAGTGTTGTTTTTTTCCAGTGCCTCTATTTCTTTCCTCATCGCACTTCGCCAGTGCTCACTTCGTGCAGCTTCATTATAGTTCGTGGGCTCACTGTTTGCATCGACCTTGGCTAAAAAAACTTTATGTGAATCGGAAAAACAATTAGTAACAACGTAATTGGATAAAGGATAGCGAGTACCTGTCGACGAAGAATCTGATTTTTGGTGATGAGCAATCGACTTGGGTGTGACTATTCTCGTCGACTTACAGTAATAGTCCTTCTTCCAGGAAGGTTCGAACTTTTCCCGGGCACCGCGACCCATTCGTTCCTCTTCAGTCGCGTGCTCAACTCGTATGGGTTCACCCATGTCACTCTCATTCCCTGCTCCTGCATCTCCGTCCCCTGCATTCCCATGATCTGTACTCGCTGTACTCCTATCTCCCTCAATCTGATCAACATCATGACTCCCCCTGTCTTCATACTGAGTGTCATTGGTGGTCTCATAGTCAACATAAAATTGATCTTGATTTATACTTTGCAAACTCACTTCCTGTGTGTCAACATTTTTCTCTAGCAACAAGAAAGGACTCACGTCTTCATAAAAACGCACATCACGCGACACAAAAACACGTTTCTCTTTTAAATCGTACACCTTCCACCCTTTCTTACTATGTGGGTAACCGATGAATATGCACCTCTTTCCCCGTTCCCCAAATTTGTCTCGTGGTTTATTGTGTGCGTAGCACAAGCATTCAAAAACTTTAACATTATCAAAACACGGCTTTTTACGATACAATATTTCATAAGGCGTTTTCCCGTCTAATAAAGGTGTAGGTGTCCTATTTATAAGATAGGCCGCAGTCAATATGCACTCACCCCAAAAATATAAGGGTAATCCTCCTTGAAAACGTAGAGCCCGAGCCTTTTCTAGTATGTGACGATGTTTTCTTTCTACCCTACCGTTTTGTTGTGGTGTATCCACGTTACTAGTTTGAAATCTTATCCCGTTTTCTTCATAGTATCGTTGCATTGGTCCGGATAATAATTCGGTCCCATTATCACTTTGAATAATCTTAACACATGTCTCAAATTGAGTCTTTACCATTTGGCAAAAAATTTTCATAAATTCCTCTGCCTCACTTTTGTCTTTCATTAGGTAGACCCAAACTCCCCGACTGTGGTCATCAACTATGGTCAAGAAATAATGCGCTGGTGTCAAACTTGCTACCCGATACTTGCCCCATATATCACAATGTATCAAACCAAACAAAACATTGCACTTCGTACTATTTATTTTAAAAGGTGTTCGAGTAAGCTTTGCTCGACAACAAGGATCCCAAACAATATCCGAATTCCAATGTAAATTGCATTCAACTAAATTAGAAAAACGGGAAAAAATACTCGTAGATGGATGACCCAATCTCTTATGCCATAATCTTCCTTCCTTTGTCACCGTCACCATGCCCACTACTTCTGGCTCCTTCGACTGATAATAGTACACACCATGTCGATGCTCACCTCGTCCAATCATCATCTTCGTAGTCGGGTCCTGCATTTCACAATGATCCGAATAAAACATTATTACAAAATTATTTTCACTTATCAATTGTTGGACGGAAATGAGATGACATGTAAGATTCTGGACGAATAAAACATCCTTTAAGACTAATTTCTCATTTAGCTTTACTTCTCCATGGACACAGGCCTCGACAATTCTTCCATCTGGAAGGCTGACTTTTGAAACATCTTCTGTCCAAGCATTAATTAGCAAATTCCGTCTTCCCGTCATATGATGGGAAGCTCCACTATCAATCATCCATTCAATATTAACGGTTAATTTTATACCTTTTAGGTTATCATTACCGTCAAGACTTGCACTCAAGAAAAACTTGAGCCTTTCTACTTCTTCATTTGTGAGAGATAGAGTCTGCTGCACACTTTCAGATGGCTTTGTCACTGTTGTCCCCACGGCATTGGCCTGCTGGTTGTTCTGCCCTCTGCCTCTGCCGCGTCCTCGTCCACCAAAGCCACAACCTCTAGCACTTCCTCTTCTGCCACGTCCTCTTTCTCTAGCCCTGACTTCTTCGTACCCGTGTTTTTCATAACAGTTCTCCTCGGTGTGATAGTATTTTCCACAGTGAGTACACTGTGGTGGTTTGTATGAGTCTTCCTCGCTGTTCCGTCCTCTTCCTGTATTCGCTCTTATCGCCATGGCTGCATCGATGCGTTCCTCCTTGACTTTAGTCATAGAAGCATGACGCTCCTCTCTTAAAATCAAGCCGTAAGCCCGAGTAAGAGAAGCAATGGGGTCTTCCATTAAAAGGTTTGTACGAACATTCCCATACAACTTCGAATCCAAGCCCATTAGAAACTGATGAAGCTTTTCTTCTTCCTTTTCTTTAGCAATTGAAGTCGCTGCTCCACAACTGCATTCCTTGACCTTACTATAATTCCCTAACTCATCCCAAATAGTTTTTAGTCGTGTGTAATAGTCAACGACTGAATCTGATCCCTGTTTGCACTCGTTGAGTTCACTCTTCAATTGGTGAACCCTAGGTGCATTACCTGCCGAATACCTATCACAAAGCTCTTCCCAAATCTTCTGAACCGATACAGAAAAAGTAATGCTTGGGTGTAATTTCGGATCGATTACATTCCGAAACCACGCCCTAATCATAGCATTACACTGCCTCCACGCGACGGATTCGATACTTTCCTCTTCATTGCTGCAAATTGGTTTTTTAACTCTCCCTTCGATGAAAGCCAATTTGTTTTTCGCATCAAGACCGTTCTTGACAGCTTCTGCCCAAAGATCATAATTATTTCCGTTGAAAATAATTTGCGTAACCATTAGGTTTGGGTTATCTGAAGGATGTAAGAATAATGGTGAAGTCGTAGGAATAGTCTTTGGACCCTCCGTGACACCTTTCGATTTATCGCTTCCAGTCATACTTTGGTCGACTTAGAAGGCAAACAACAGGATCGAAAATATTAATTGTTCTCTGATACCATGAGAAAGTTGATAATCAGAAGAGTTTTGAGATGGGAATTATTCTTCATAATGACAATGTCGTCCAACTACAATGATATATACTGAAGGCTAGTCCTATACAATCTTTGACTATCCTTACAATTAGGAAACAAGATAACAACTTAACCAAAATATAAGATATACAGAATAATATACACAACCATATCTCCTAAATAAGTTCACAAAATATCGACATTCTAACATAGAGAGTTATTATAAAGAGCAAAGTAACACACAAAAATCAAACTAAAATCATCAGATCTAACGAAATTAAAACAATGAGAAAGAGAATTACCTGCAATTCTGCAAATATGTGTTAAAACATCAGAAATTGACAAAAAAAATTGGAAAGAAATGAGCTATAAACCCTAGAAAATCAAATAGAGTATAATTACGATCATAATAAACGTCAAGTACAGCGGTATACACAAAATTGATGATCGAAGCAAATGTGAAGAAATCGCCCCATAAAATTAACGCTTTTCAATGGAGATTGAAATATTACGATTTTAAGTTGAAACACAAACACTAGACTTACTTTATTAATGATGAAATAAACAAAAACGCGATAATAAATAGCTATTACGATTATATAATAAAACGATTGTGATCGTAATCATCGAAAAAATTGATTATAATGAAATCCAATGTCGATAAAAACAATAGGAACAGTAAAAATAATTCCTAAACCTATACCTGATAAGCGTTATCAACATTATCATTAAGTAATCAACAATTTCAATTTGAAAATATACAATCATGAAAATCGATATATGTACAAGAAAAGCGACGAGAAAACTTACATTGAGTCATAAGACTACGCTATAAGATCCAGAAATGCAAAAAAAAACGAAAGAAATTGAACAAAATGAAGCACGGTGAACGAAGAAGACGAGATGAAAGATAGATATTGAGAGAGGAGGGAGAGATTTTGGAAAGTAGTATGAATAAGAGCAAATGATTGTACATTGATTTTGGGGTTTATAAATTAGATAGGGACGTGCTTTTTCACATACGAATTTTACTCTTTCACATACGCCTTTTACAATATTATCCTTGCCATATTTTTCATTCAGTTGCGCAATTGATTTTTTCTTCTTCCTTCCCTTATCTCCCTTCTCCACCAACACCACCTCCGTTCAACGACCCTTCCTCTGACAGTTCAGTCGTCGGCCAATGTTACTCTGGCTGACCTCATCTATCCTTCTCCGGCTATCCTAGTCAGCCCCATTTCCCCGGACTCCCCGGCCACTCCGACCACCACGCTCCGACACAATGGAGTAACCACCGACAAAAATAGTCTTAAAACACATTCAATTCACAGTTGATAAAAGTCAGACAACAAGTATCATGCGAACAAATCAAAGAAAAGTGCAGCAACAAAGTAAAGAAAAACATACTGCTTATCGTAGGTATTGCCTACAATCTACAACATCAAAGCATCATATAATAATATTAATAATACTCATAATAGCTCCAATGCCTATTCATAGGACATGGCATCAAAATGACGGAGTATACTCAGAACTCTAGTATGGTGGGAACAATGGAATAAAAGCATAGAAGAAGAGTTAACAGAGTAAATTTTAATTTCACTAATTGAAAGATAGACACTAATAATTTTTAACAAACATATTAATAATTGCTGAACAACAAAATTATTTTAGTGATTAGATAATTGTAATCAAAATTCAAGTTTATAGAGCAATTAGATTGAATTTTAGCAAAAAAAATATAGGTAAGAGTTAATTTGATTAGGTTTAGGGGAAAAGGGCATAATATGGAAAATTTATGAAAAAATGTATGTGAAAGAGTAAAATTCGTATGTGAAAAAGTAATTCCGTATGATGGGGTTTAATCTGAGCCAGTTCTTGTTATTTGTTTGAATGGTCCAGATTTGTCCAGTGACCTCATTAAATTAAGGTGACTTCACATGATCCTATTTATATATATATATATATATATATATAGAATCAGGATCATGTGCGAACTTATAGTTCGGTGCGAACTTACGAACTGACTAAAAGTAGCTTAAATGTGACATTCACGCGCTACATATCTCAGATGCAGCCATTGATGAGCCTTTCCATCTACTCTCTGACACCCAAATACATCCAAATACTCTTTCTTCTCTCATCCCTACCCCGGTGCCCACCGCCCTTGCCGGCGCCGGGCTGTCAGTCTGCTCCCGAAAACTCCGCCTACTCGACGTCTTATTAGTTTCTCACCCTCCTTAATTTAATCTTCCCCAATTCTATCTGTCAGCGGCGAAAAGCTCCATCCTATCCGTTTGTCTTATCTTCCCCCTTCACTCATTAACGTCGTCGATCAACCAGAACTGACGACGTGGACACAATGTTTTCTCAAATATGTTCGTCTTTCACGCCGTCATGCTTCAGGTATCGTGGTGGTTGTTTTAGTTTGATTTTTTAGATCTATATTTTAGAACTTGATTTTCGATGTCGATGGTGGTGTTATGGTGGACGAATGATGCAAAGGTTTGGGGGGGAGTGGAGTGGTGGTGAGTGCTGGTGAGGGTGGGTGTGGTGTTTTGTGGTGTTTGCTGGTGGAAGTGCAGTGTGAGTGGTGGTGGCTTAGTGGTGCGACAATTTACGGACGTCGAGGAAGGTTATGAATGTGACGATGGCGGCGGCGATTGGGCTTGGATGTGGACGTGTGGTGTTTGTTCAGAGTTGCAGTGCTGGTGATGATAGTAGTTCATAGTTTGGGGTGGATACATGAAGTATTCTTACGAGATACATGTTGAAATATTGCTAGATACATGTACAATTTGTGTATCCGATAGTAGTGATAAGTGTATCTGTCATTGTTGTAATTCTTTTGTTTTTCAAGTGCCATTGTTGATAAAACTCAGGCTTCGTATACCGCTTTTTCGAGAGTCGTTAAAAATTTTGTTTGTCATTGTTTCAATTTTTATACTAACAACATCTATTTGTATACTCCTTAAGTATCCGTCTTAAGATTAAGACGGTCAAATAATAATCTATTTGTATACTAACAATTTCTTGACATTATAATACATATACACGCCCAATTTACCATTTTCCCAATTTGCAACATCTAACCGTACTCTAGTGTCCGAGCTTGAGAAAGTTTCCCTTTGGATAAACAGGTTTGCACATATATCTTGTGACGAGAAATGAAAAAAACGTGGCTAAAAGAGTATGAATATGACGAATGAAGTACGAAGTACGAAGTACTATATTTATGTATCTAAAATAATATTTTGCGTAGCAGGTCGCCTAATCCAATCCTTACCCTTTCCCGCCCTACTTTAGGATAGTCCTTTACTCGTTTGATCCCATTTAATTTATAGATAAACTGCTTTAACTTACTAGATATACTTTTAGCTAGCAAGATATTCTTCTTTAAATTACTAGATACATATATTTCTTTAGCTAGATACACTCGTTTAAATTGCTAGATACATATCTTTCTTTAGCTAGATATACTCGTTTAAATTGCTAGATACATACCTCTAACTAGCTAGATACACTCCTTTAAATTGCTAGATACATACCTCTCGCTAGCTAGATACACTCCTTTAATTTGCTAGATACATACATTTAACTAGCTAGATATACTCGTTTAAATTGCTAGATACAAACCTCTAACTAGCTAGATACACTCCTTTAATTTGCTAGATACATTCCTTTAATTTGCTAGATACGTACGCATTTAGCTAGCTAGATACACTCATTTAATTTGCTAGATACATACATTTAGCTACCTAGATACACTTGTTTAAATTGCTAGATACATACCTCTAACTAGCTAAATACACTCATTTAATTTGCTAGATACGTTCATTTATCTTACTAGATACACGTCATTATACGTGGTGCTTATTATTTATATCAAAATTCAGTAAAATCGTATAATTTTTGTGAAGCGTAGGGAGTACATTTCAAACCATAAAATTGCGTTACTTACACATCATTATACGTGGTAAGAGGTTAATTGCTCAATTTATTATTTAATTAGTAATAAGTAGCTGAATTGCTAGTAAAATATAACAAAGTTGTTTGCTAAATTGCTTAAACTGAGACAAGATAGAATAATTGGGAAACAAGATAATTAGGAAACAAAGTTGTTCAATTACCCCAAGTCCACCCACATGATTTTTGTTCACTGCTGCTAATTATACTCAAATCATCAACAAATAAATTATCAATTGACTCATTCATCACCATTACCACGACATTCACCATTCAACCTCACTAATGCATCACCATAAACCAACTTGTCCAACATCGATGGCACCATTCCAGTAGCAAACAACAACCATGATCACCACTGCATTTTGGCGTACCACAATGGTCCACTTTGTGGCTCTGACGTCGAACTGAATCGAGCGACCACTTGCTGCTCTATCTTCATTCATCGTCCAATGCCATTATCTGCCATTATCTGCAGCCGCCCAGCAGACCACGATCACCACATTACTAAGACGTAATATTAGAGATATAAATCTCAGAATTATAAAGATGAAAAGTGCCAAAACTCCATTGAGATCTCAAATTTGTTTGTCATAGAAGTTGTTAGGGACGGAGAGGAGAAGGTGTGCAGTGGTACAGAGGTCGGCTACGCGTCCATGTTGTCTTTGTCCCTCACCGGAACGCCGACCGCCGTTCATTTTATGACGATGTTGATGAGGGTGATATAATCCGAAGCGAAGAAGGACGACAATCCGCCGGTGTGACCATGTGACTGCAAGGCAGATTTCGTAAATTACCATCTCCGGCGGCGGCGACAGCCATGACAGCGATGGTGGCGATGGGCTTGGTTGAATGACGGACAAAAAAGTCACGGGCAGTGGCTAGTGGATAGGAATGTGAGAGTGAAAAGTTTTCTGTGTTTTGGGCTTCTTTGAATTTGGGCTGTTAACTTGTTTATATTTATTTCTTAGTTAGTTCGTAAAGTTCGCATCGTACATTAGTTCGGACGGAATCCCGCCCCTATATATATATATATATAGAGAGAGAGAGAAAGGTTCAAATGAGTCCCTCATATCTTTTGAGTCCCTAAGTCCTCCTAAGAGCCTTTAGATCTTTAGATATGGATGGTTGAGATTAGAAGCAAAAAGTAACCAATACACTAATCCATTCTTTGTCCACTAATTAATTGTCTTTCTCTCTCTAGCTTAAAGTTGATGACATTTTAGCATTTTTAGGGTGTGACTTTGTTTTCAAGTATAAATTTTGTTTTTCTACGAGTGTACAGTTTTACAAGTGTAACTTTTATCTTTTACGAGTGACACTTTAATTAAAAAAAAGTGTAACTTTATACTAAAAAGCGATTTTACGCCAAGTTTTTGACATTTTACGTATTTTTAGAGTGTAACTTTAGCCTTTTACAAGTGTAACTTTAAGCTAAAATAGTACAACTTTATACTAAAAAGTGATTTTATGACAAACTTTTGACATTTTACGTGTTTTTACAGTATAACTTTAGCTTTATACAAGTGTAACTTTATCCAAAATAGTCTAACTTTATACTAAAAAGTGATTTTAAGACAAGTTTTTAACATTTTACGTATTTTTAGAGTGTAACTTTAGCCCTTTACAAGTGTAACTTTAATCCAAAATAATGTAACTCTATACTAAAAAGTGATTTTAAGACATGTTTTTTACATTTTACGTATTTTTAGAGTGTAACTTTAACCTTTTACAAGTGTAACTTTAATCTAAAATAATGTAGTTTCATACTAAAAATTGATTTTATGACAATTTTTTGACAGTTTACGTATTTTTAGAGTGTAACTTTAGCATTTTACAAGTGTAACTTTAATCCAAAATAGTGTAATTTAATACTAAAAAATGATTTTAATACAACTTTTGATATTTTACGCATATAACTTCATTTTTTACAAGTGTAACTTTAATCCATAAATAGTGTAATTTTACTTTTACGGATAATTTTATGTCATTTTAAGACAAGTTCCTCACATTTTATGGATTTTTATAGTGTAGTTTTAGTCTTTTATAAGTGTAACTCTAATCTTTTACAAGTGTAATTTTTAATTTAATTTTATTTTCCCAAGTAATTTTATGTCATCTTATTTTGAAATTTAAACTAATTTATAGTGTAACTCTAATCTTTTCAGAATGTAACTTTAGTATATTGAGAGTGTAACTTTAGTCATATATAGTGTAACTTTACCGATTGATAGTGTATATTTAGTCGACTTAGAGTATAACTTTAGTCCACTTAGAATGTAACTTTAATCAATTGAGAGAGTAACTTCAATCCATCGCCAACCTCCGTCTTAATACACGATTATTTTTCCAAAATTTGATTTCTTATTTAGTAGATCTAAAATTAAAATAATCTAAATAAGTAAAAAAAAAATATATGTAAAACTTTGTTTATTGATTTTTTGAAACTAATAGTACTTTTTAGTAGATCTATAGGTGGAGAAAAAAAAAATCTGAAAATAAAAAGATGTAAAAAAAATAATTTAAAAGCAATAATAAATTTAAAAAACACCACAAGATCTATTTAAAAAAAAAGGTAGTACCAAATCTGAAAAAAAAATCAAATTAAAAGTGGAACTAAATATGAACAACAAACTATGGATCTAAAAAAAACAAAAGAATAACAAAGTAACCCAAAATCTGATATTAAGTCTCTTAAGATCATATGATTATAAATATGAGTCATCCTTGGACTTAAATATCCACCCAAAAAATTTAAGTCTCTTAACTATTGTCTTAGAAAGCTCTTACAAATTTGTATTAAAAATTAAGTTAGAATTTATCCCACATTGAAAAATAATGTAGGCGTGATTAGACCTGGCAAACAGGTCAATCGGGTCGGGTTCGGGTCGGGCCAGTTCGGGTCTCTCTTTAATTTTGGGTTAATTCGGGTCAGGTCGGGTCATTTCGGATTTCGATTTTGCTGTCGGGTCCGTTTCGGGTCAACCTGGTCGGGTCATTTTTGGGTCAAAGAATAAGAGACAAAAGGCCATTTTAAGTTTTTTTGGTTCAATTAAAATTATGTTTTGACGGGTCATTTTCGGGTTGAGTGGTTTTGAATCGGGATTTTTTCAGGTTGGGTCAGTTACGGGTCAAGAAAGATCGGGTCATGTTCGGGTCGGGTCGGGTCCAATCGGGTTTCAGGTCACATTCGGGTGTTGTAGTTCGGGTCAATTTTGGGTCACGGGTCGGCTCATTCGGGTCGGGTCAATCGGGTCGGGTTGCTTTTGCCAGGTCTAGGCGTGATGAATATATTATGTATAAAAAGTAGCATAAGTTAGGGTGATCCTATGATTATAAACAAGAGTCATTATTGGAACTTATATATCCAGCCAAAATCTTTTGGGTCTCTTAAAAAATAAAGTAAAATATCTTTTAAATATTTTAATATATATTTCGTATATGGGACGTTTATAATTTTTATATAAATATTTTACTTTTCATTAGACAAAAAGGTAGTCTAAAAAACAATAATGAACATAATATAATTAGATTTCTGGCAAAAAAATGCTATCATTAGAGTATAGTTTCTAGTATAATTTATACAAACTTGGCGTAATTCTTAGTATGTTTTTTGTTCCACCCCCGAAAAGTAATATAGGTATGGTGAATATAATACTTATAAATAGTAAAATGGTCCCATATCAAAAAATTACACAAAGTGAGATGATCTTATGATTACAAATATGAGCCTTTTGAGTTTTGTCTATCAGAGTTCTTAAGAGTATAATAGAATATCAAAAACTTCATCAAAACATAATTCAGATCAATCAAGAAGTAATTTTTTTATTTATAGAAAAATATGGTGTACCACTTAGGATGTTATTTGTCCCACATTAAACAATAATGTAGGTACGGTAAATAAACTACGTATAAATAGTACAATTGTCCCACATTGTAAAGACATCCTTGAAACTTAGGTATCAACCCAAAATTTCTTTTGAGCCTATTAAGTATTGTCTTTGAGAGTCTTTAAGAGTATATTATCACATCGATCAAAAATTAAATTAAGAAAATATCATATATAATATTCTAGATATAAAAAAGAAAGTGGAGAATATTTTAGTTATTATATATATTTCCTACATTATAATCAAGTGATATTTATAATTTGTATTTAAAAACAATTACATTTCATTTAAAAAAAATATATATAATAAAAAAAATAAAATAATGTAAGACTGTAAGTGTGGTAAATATACTACGTATAAATTCTATAATTGTCCCACATTGGAAAATTATCATAAGGTGGGGTGATCTTGTAATTATGCCCGGCTCCGTCCGGGCTACCTATATTTATCATTAAAATTTATTTTAATTAAATATACTTTAAAGTGGTATAACTCATAAATTTATCGTCAATATATTTTCTTATGACATATCTTAAAATTACGATAAATTAAATTATTAGACAATTCATTATCTCCACTATTAATATTTTACTGTAATCAATTGGTCGGCTAATTGTTCATATATAATTTTTTATTGTTAGTATTATTTCTTTTATTACATCGTAATTACTACTGTTACTTTCACTACTCCCGTTATAATTATTGTTACTTTCACTACTCCCGTTATAACTATTGTTACTTTCACTACTCCCGTTGTTGTTCTATTACTTTCATTACTCCCAATTCTAATATTGCTACTTTGATTATTGAAGTAATTAAGTGATTACTATAATTTGACTAGTCGATGATTAAACATGCAGTTTGAGTACACGTGCAATTTTAAGAGACTCATATATTTATATAAATATATTACATATATGTTAAATCAAATTAAAATAATTATGCAAAATTATATCTTTTGGAAACCTAGCTTGATTTATTTACCTTTTAATAGTTTCCAAAATATTAAGTGTAAGTTAAATAATTATAAATTTTTAATTTAATTTATATTCTATGCTAATAATTAATACCAGAAGTGTGGCATGTTTATTTTAAGGAAAATCACCATATTTTGGTATTTTCTAAATTTATACTCCAACGAAAATTATATAATATTTACATTGAAATTCCTTGATCAGGTCTATCACACAGCGCTATCGATTAAAAACTATATAATATAATTAATTTGTATAACTTTATTTAATTACATGGAAGTCCCTTGGTTTCAGGATTTAATATATAGTATAGATGAGTCATCTTTGGAACTTAGATATCAACAATGAGTCTCTTAAATATTGTCGTAGAGAGCTCTTACAAGTTTGTATTACCATATCCACATTAGTAAAACTTGCATCATCAAAAATTAATTTAGGAAAGTATCATAAAACAAAAGTGAAAAATCTTTTAATTATTTCAATATACATACATATCCATATTATATTCAAGTGGTGTTTATAATGTTTATATAAAGACTTTTACATTTCATTTCACACAAAAAAAATATTGTAAAAATGAGTCATCCTTCGAACGTAGATATCAACACAAAATATTTTGAATCTCTTAAGTATTGTCTTACAGAGTTCTTAAAAGTTTGTATTATTATTATCTCCACCTTAATGGAATTTACATCATCAAAATTAATTTAGGAAAATATCATAAATAATAATTTAAGAAAGTATCATAAATAATAATTTTAATGGTATAATACTTAATATGTTATTTGTCCCACATTGAAAAATAATGTAAGTGTGGTGAATATACTATGAATAAATAGAAGAATTGTCCCACATCGAAAAATTATCATAAGTTGGGTGATCACGCGATTATAAGTAGGGGTCGTCCTTGAAACTTAGATATTAACCCAAAATCGTTTAAGTTTCTCAAATATTATTTAGAGAGCTCTTAAAATTTTGTATTAATTATGAAAATAATATAATTAGATTCGTGGTAAAAAAAATGCTATCATTACAATATAGAATCTCATAATATTTGCACATACTTGGTTTTGGTTTGGTGAATATACCACCTACAAATAGTAGAATTGTTCCATATCAGATAATTAACATAAGATGGGATGATCCTATGATTACAAATAGGAGTCATATTTGGGACTTATGTATCAACCCAAAATCTTTAGAATCTCTTAAGCATTGTCTTAAAGAGCTTAATTCTTATGTACCTTGGATCATTTTTTTTATTATGTGTGAATGTATTAATCAAAACATAAACATATGTAAACCTAACAAATGATTTGAACGGGAGAGTCATGTTAATATTTTCCGAAAATATAGGTCAAATATAATTTGAGTCCTGACAAGGTTGGTAGAATATGGTTACAATAGAAGTTGACTGAATATAAAAATATTATTTTCTTAAAAATTATATTTTTATTATAGTATTATAAGTTAATTGTTATAGAAAACTTATGAAAAATGACATTAATGTAAACCCGTGCATCACACGGGCATAAAATCTATTTTTCATATAAGATGAACATTATCCGACATAAAGATTAAATATATATCAAATTACATGGCAATATCAAATTACATGGCAATTTGCCAAAAAAAAATGCCAAAACGTTTTTTTACTAACCTATTAATTAGATTAGGCTGTAACTCTAGAATTCCGAGGAAATTGGAGGAAATCAATAATTAAGGATTTTAAGTAGATTAATTAGAAGTAGGTAATAATTGTATATGTGATTATAACTTGTAGGTGATAGTTTCATACAAGATTGCTATTGAGATTGCTTGTGTGTGTTTAAATTGCTTAAAGGTAGGGTTATACGTTCTCAACTTCAAGTTTACTATGTTTGTTCTTGGTTATAACATGTTGAGATTGATTGGTTATCGTGATGAATTATGATGTTGGCATTTGTTGTTTAGATTATTGAGATTGTTTGTGAGATTGTGATATGGTTGTTAATAAAGGGTCAATATTGGTAATTGACTCTGTCCCGGGATCGCCTCATGTGCGCCCGCTACAAGAGAGGTGTGCACATTAATGATTTGGGTAGTTCATGCCTTGTGATTCATAGCAAACACGTAATGCCTTGTGATCTGTAGCAAGTACGAGATATCGTGTGATATGTAGCACGCATCTATAGACATGCCTTGTGATTCATAGCAAGCATGAGAGAGGTGTCATGTGATTCGTAGCATGAACCGTATGTCGCGTGATCCGTAGCACAGATACTGTCTAATAATAGGATTAATGTTGGATCAGAGATGGAGATTCTTGTTGGTTATGGTTTGACTGTTAGTTGACATCTACATTTTCCTAAACAAATTCTTTTGAAACTACCTCCAGTTATCCATCTGATATTTCGAGCAAATGATGAGCATTGCGTGTGAACCTGTAGTGAAGTGGTCTTGCTACGGATTACTAGATGGGGATGAAGCACGTGTGACTGCCTTTCGAGGCTCACTTAGTATCTATCACATTTTAGACCTTATTAAACCATTTTAGTTTCCGTTATACCCTTAGATTTGGCTTTTGAGTATTTGTAATTAATGCGGGAATAATTTACGCACTTCCTATCCCCTAGTCAACCTCATTACGTGCCTTTTATATGTTAATCATAGTCGTTCTCGACGTCAGTTCCTCCCTATTGGCTATCTTGTGTTATTTGACTTGTTTTGTAAGAAAGAAGCTAAATGAGGCAATTAAGGGAAAATTGACAGAGCATACTCAGAGGATTCATGGTGATGGTTATGCTGTAAGGCTAGGAATACTTTTGCTACTGGGTCTGTCAATAATCAGTGGATTGATAAATTAATGAAGGCTTACATTTAACCCAAAAAAGGAAAAATTGACGGTTGGCAAACGAAACGTGATGAACGCAAACCGAGGCCCATGACCAGAGGTTTCATTTACCAAGTAATCAAGGCAAAGGAGCGATATTTAATGTCGGGAAAGAAAACCGATGCACGGCGAGCGAAGACGGGAAAGGGAACCGAGCACATAGCTCATAGCCGGTCGGCCGACCCAATTACTACCAGACCGCCCACCGGCCCACCTGATCCGTCTCCACAGTCTCTCCTCCCCCCTTCGTGCCAGCCTTCCCATGGTGGTTCCCAGCCGGCTCCCAGGTCGGCGGCCACCCGGCCAAGCACCCCTCTTCCTTTCTTTCCTTACGCGCACATGACCAACCAACAAGGGGTCTGGGCTGGACCCCACTGGCCGCCTACAACTCGGCCAAAGACCATGCCACCAAAAAAAGTTCCCCAAACTTACAACGGGATTTCTGTCGATCCACCACCAGGTCGTCGGCCCAATTGACTAATAGTTTGAATCGCACATCTATCAAAGATAGCCAACAAGCCTAAACTAATGTAGTCAAGGTAATTCGGGATTGTATCCACAATGAGACTAAATAAATTCTATTTGCTAATTTATAGTCCGTCTAAGTAACAAATTGGGGATTTGAATATTTGTTTTCAAAAACTAAAAGCAGTGAAGGAAAAACAAATAAAGAGAAGAAAACTTATTCAAATATAATAAGAGAAAGGACTATGACATCGAGCCACCATGGCAATACAACGGTCAAGTCTAGGGTCAAAGGTTAGTCACAAAAATTGTAACACCCCCATATACCAAAGAGCCTTACAAGAGCTCCTTAGTAAATCAGAATGCTAGCATCTCGGTTGCCCGAGAAAGTACATATCAAATAAACCATAAAAGAACAATAATTATTAATCAATAGTTTAACCGAAGTTACATTATACCAAAAGAAAATACTGACGACACACCGTCTTAAACAATAATCCAAACGAATCAAAGTAAAGTAAATATTTATGATAACTAATGACCGCGGAAGCTGTGACTCCTGAGCGGCGATCCCATCAAGTCCCCCAACGCGAGCTCAACGAATTACTTGCTGTTCACTTGCTCACCATTACCCAATGGATCACATCAGTTTTGAAAACATTAAACGGGTTAAGTAACAAGATATGTTAATCAATGTACAAGACAATAAAAGTAACCATCTAAGTAACAGTAACCAGGGGCCCACCGCAGCTGTCACCTCAGCAGCATCAGGCTACCACCCGTGACCTGCAAAACCACCTATTGATTCCAGACCGCAGCACTGGACATCGAAATTCTCTTTGGCGAAAGCGAGAGTCCCGGATCATGAATGTGCACATCCCCCTCGCAGCGGGAGAGTTATGAGAAGCGAACTCGAGGTGTGGTCCGCTGAGCCGCGCACCAGCAAAATAGTAACCAAATAACCACCCAAACTCTAAATCTCCTAGCACAATCATCATCATCAACAAATAACAACAATCACAGTAGCACATCTTACCACAATGAACAACATACAATTACTGAGTAGGGAAACCCTACTTGTAAGCAATTTCTCAAGCAATATGCAATCACAAGTATGCACATGTTGATCCTTCACAAATCCATCACCTACATAACATATTTATGTATAATTACATAATATCCAAGCAACCAAACATGCCCATAATGTAACACCCCCGATTTTATAATAATGGATATTTACTAAAGTCGCTAGTTTTATAAATTTCTCTTTTACTTTTATTGATTATAATATTTTAAACCTATAATTTATGATTTTTAGCTTTAAATTAATCTTAAATTGAATTTAATTTGGTTGGGTAGAAACCGTCGCATTTCAGCCCGTTATAAGTCCGTAATTAGGATCTACTCGAAATTCCAAGTGGTTCAAACCCCACCTTGAGTTTTGGGCCTTTTATTATTCACATTCCTAAATCAAACCCTTATTTCTACATCTTCTTCCCTCAAAATTTCAGCATACTTTTCCTCTCTCGAAACATTACAAACACCATTAATACCCACCTTCTCTCAAAAACCTAGATTCATCATATCTCACACAATTTTTCACCAAACGGAACCATTTCGCACCATTCTTCTCCTTGTCTCGCCCACCTTCTTTCTATGTAAGAAAGACGTCATCTTTCTTTAAATTTCTACAAATGTGTCTTTCAAGGGTTAAGGCTTTTCACTATTTTCCTTGGAGTTTTCGTTGGGGGACAAACTTGGATGACTCGGGCATATCTAGTTGTCGATTTGGAATGCTAAATGAGGTAATGTTGACGGGTGATAAGGGTAAAATCGCGTCACCTTAATCAAAGTAATCCTAGTTCGCTACTAACTAATAGTCAGCGGTAAGTAAGGTATCAAATCCACAGGGAGGCGGTAGTATTCTAATCTGTTAAACTAGGTTCGTCTCTTATAGTAACAATTTCGTGGGTTTTTGATTTGTATTCCTAACTAATAGCAAACAATAAAAATAAAAGGTTGAAATCAATAAGATTAAAAGTCTAGGGTCTCAGGTTTACTAGGATTATTATTCAGGGGTAAGGGTACAATCAACTATCATGCAATAAAGTTATCTAAGGTCACAAGATCGGTCGATTCAAGTATGCCCTTTAGATCTACTATTTAACATGCGATCGCTATCATTAAACGAGTTCGATTCAATTATCGTAGCCTATCTTAGTCTTAACCCGGTCAGTGTTAATCCTAATTTGCGAGACTACTTAATTAATCCTGGCCAGTAATTAAGCAACTAGATTTTTAACGGTAATCAAACGATAACCATGCTATTGCAGTTCAATTAATTAGTCTATCCCTTCTAACAATCTTAGATCCCCTTTCAACCCTAAAAAGGAATTAGCTACTCATAACGATATTAATAACAACGATAATAAATAAAGTAAACATGATTAACAATAATGAAAGGATAAACAAAGATTAATTAAATAATTAGAAAGTAACTAATTGAATAACAAAGGAAGATTAAAGAATACCGATTACAAGCTCGAACTAAAACTAATAGTCTTGATGAATCAATCCAGTAGCAAAGCAAATAAAACTTGAGTTTCTCATATTAAAACATACCTAATTGTGAAAGACGAGTTTTCCTTTTATAATAACAATCTAATTAACTAGGTTAAACGAATTTAGGAAATCCGAAAGCTGTCAAACACTGGTTTGCTCGATCGAGCAAAGGTATGTTGCTCGATCGAGCATCCTTCAGCCCGACTCGATCGAGCAGAGTGATGTTGCTCGATCGAGCATCCTTCAGATGGCTTGTTTCTTCGTTTGTCTTCATTTCTTCTCCACCTCTCTCGATTCCCGTGCCTAACCTTCTACGATCTGACTCCGCTATGCTCCATACCAACTCAAAAAGCTCCAAATGCATCCAATCTGCTTTAAAACATAATATAAGCGGGAGAATCGATATTCTAGATAAAATAGCATAGAAACAAGCAAGGAAAGACAATAAATCGAGTCTTATGTATCTAAGGAAAGCATAAAATATGTAAATAAATAGTGATCATCAACGGGTTACTCAATATCACATTTTTGTGTGTTTTCTACGTGTTTTAAGGTATGTTTCATGGAAAATATGAGTTCTTTGTTGGAGGTTGATGTAGATCTATGACTATCACATGTTGAATTGTTGAATTACATCTCATATGTTTCAAGTTGATGGAAATTGGTAGTATATATGATAAACATCGTTTCTTATTGCTTAAACTTGTGTTCAAGCCTTTAATTATTAATTAATTATGCTCTTGATGTCTAATTAAGTGATGGGATGCTAGTATGTTGTGTGGGATTATGATTTATGATGGTTTGCATTGATAATTACAAATGGGCTTAAGATTGTTTGACTTAAAGTTGGGTTTGTTGTGTTGATTTAAATGATGATTTAAATGTCTTTAATTCTTGTTCATTGCTTGTTGGTGATATGATCTTGTATGTTGAGTTTGGAGTTCGAATATTCATCTTCAAACCCAATGAAAGGGATAAAGATTCATGGTCATAACTCGTGTGATGCCGACGGGTGAAATTTCACCCGACCGAGCGAAATTTCGCCAAGTACAAAAGTTGTTCGGAATGGCTTAAAATTGGTTTGGGAGCCGGCGGGCGAAATTTAACTCGGGCGGGTGAAGTTTTCCTGCACCGACCCCTTTTCTTAAAACGGTCATATCTTCATTGTTACTTGTTTGTTTTGGACGTGTGACCTACTATTTGAACCGTAAGAGAATAAGTTATCACCTCCATTTCCAAATTCTGCATTTTCATGTCTAGAACGTTACTTATGACCATTTAAAGTTGACCGTTGTTTTATTTGGTTTCCAAACATGTTGTTTTGAGATGGGCTTTATGTTTCTTATTGATTATGCTTCTTAAACTTGGTCTAATGCTTATATAACATGTATTGACCCTTTGGTTTTTTTTATCATTGATACATTTATCTTATGCCTTATTCACATGTTTAGTGACGAGTTTGGATGTTTAGCTCATTTGAGTCGTGTATATCTTGAGTAGTCCGTTGAGTCTTGTTTGTTGGATGATATTGAACTCTCATTTCCCATTTGTACCCTTATACACGTTAGACTTTATGTCGGAGCGATATATGTACATTATATTGTTGTTAGTGGGGATATGACAACATTGTTGGGAGGCGAACGCAATGCGTTGATCGACCTGGCCGTCAAATGTTGTATCCTTGCGAGGTGGTGTTATTTGCATGTAGCTTACTTGATTGAATTTTTTTTACGACGCCTTATGGTATGAGTACTCCTTATTGTGACAACCATTCTTGTTGGCCGCCCATCCAAGATTGTTACACTTATTCTCTGTCCGCCTCTGTCGTTGGCCGCTGTAATACTCCGTATTTCTGAGTACTAGGTACTTGGTCGAGTTAGGCTTACTCGACCGATTGGATGGAGTACTCGGACGAGTAGAGGGCATTCGGCCGAGTAAGGTTGGAGTGTCCGTTGAGCATATTCTGTTGTTGGGCACTCGACCGAGTGTGGTGAGCACTCGACCGAGTGTGGTGAGCACTCGACCGAGTGAGGTGTACTCGACCGAGTACACCGGTTTGTGAGATTATTTCGAACATCTTGATTAAGGATTATTAAGAAAGATTAAAATATAATTTTACTTTATGTTTCATTATCGAAAACCCTAACCTCTCTAAAACTCTCTAAAACTCCCTCAAAACTTTTAAGATCATCCTTAATCATTCTAAGCCGGCTCTATTGCTTTGTCTTGTTGATTCCAATTGGTAAGTGATTGTCTACATGGTTATTGTTATTGTTTTGTATGAATAATTGTAAACCCTAATGGAATGGGGGGAATAGGGAAGATGATTATTATTAATTATATATGATTCTTGTATGATTAGAGGGAGACTTTGTAGAAGAAGATTTTTGAGTATTTTCTTGTCTTCTTGAGGAATTTGCTACTAAAGTAGGGTTTCCCAACTCAGTATTATTTATGCTAATTGATGTGATGAGATGTTTCTGTTGGAGTAAGTGTCCTCAACAATAGTGCGATCACTTAATTAAATCTCATTAACAACAATACAAAGGGATGATTAACATTATAGTCAACTGATCCACATTAATCGGTAATGATTGGCTTTCTAGAGTTTGACATTACTGTCGTATGACGGTGGTGATCAGTTGATCCCTTGAGCTCACACCGAAAAGATGATTCCCTAATCAAGAAAGTTAATTAATTGTATATTGATATAGATTAATTAATCCCTTAAAAATAACAAGTTTACAAATGAGAAATATATCTTATTGTAATATGATTAAATAAGATTCAATAATATAATTGTTATATTAGAATGCTTAATGTATATGAAACATTTGAGATAAGCATGATTGGTTGATCATAATTACAATTAGTTGTAGATCATATCAACCAAATATGAGATGACCCATTTTATATATATGTTATTATAAATTATTACTTAAAATGTTAAGTTTGATTTATTTGACATGAAATTTTATTTAAATTATTTAAATTATTTAAATACATAATTATATTATAAGATAACATGTCACATGTCACATGTCACATGTTACATATGTGACAAATGACAAAATCACAAAATAAAATGGACACCCATATTAACATGGGTGCACCGGTTTTTGTATGGTGTAGGGTGAGGGTTAGCTTGTGATTAAATGTTCTAATTAAAGCATGAACATCATGATTACTACCCTAATACCCATAGCCACCCTAATATACATTGATTAGGCAAAAAGAAAAGCATGCCCTCTGATAACATCAAATTGAGTCGTGTCATTTAGGGTAATTTAGTTACTTATTAAAGTTAATTTATGGGTCTTTAGTACTCCTTTTGTATTAAGTACTTCTCTTAGTCTTTTGTTGTTATTTCATTTAATTAGATTATTTTGGAAGGTGATTGATGTTAAGCATTGAAATGTATGCCAATAGGGTGCACATTTGTGAGGTTTTGGTTGTTGTGTGTTATTTTGGAAGCATTGGCATGCAAAAACAAGACCAAAAATGAAGATTTGAAGTATCGATTTTCCAAGGGTCAACTTCAAACGGGTATATCTTGAGTTCTATGGCTCGTATCAATTTAAGGCCAAGTGGAAGTGATAGCGTATCCTCTTAGCTTTCCAACAGTAGGTCGCACACCCAAACTGACCAAGAAACGAGAGAGATATAGCTCTCGCAAAAACAGGCTGAAACGCTGACAGCGCCACACGACGCTGCCGGCGTCCCGTGACGCCGCCGGCGTCCACCGGCGCTGCCAGCGTCCGACACTGCTGGTACGCGACTATTTTTCCGCCTTCTTGTTCTTTGAAACCCATTTCTCAAGGCCCCTAGGCAAGGGTTTAAAAGAGCAACAAAAAGAAGAGAGAGAGAGGGGGAAGAACACAACACATACTCTCATATCATAATTGAATCTCATACTTTGTTCTTCATCTTTTGGGTATCTTTTAGTTGAACTTATTATTATTTGGGTTGTAATTTATTAGTAATGGAAGGCTAATCCTTCAAATACTTGGTGTAATTTGAACAAGTTCACACCTTTAGTATTGTAAGACTCTTTGAATCTCTTCCTCTTTAGTTAATATTATTTTCTCATGTTTATTTTCCATTGTTGAATGAATTATTGTTGAGACTAACCATATTAGCAATTGTTTGTTTAATTAGTGCCTTGTCTAGATAAATTTGGTTAATTTGTCTTGATATTGTTGAAGCAACCTTGAAAGATTGCAACTTTGGTTTAAAGTTGGAATCTTTTGGGTGGAATTTGGTATATTGTGTGATTAGAACATGGTTTAATGTTTTATTACATGATTCTAGCTTGTTTCTTTGGTTTTGTTCTTAAAGCTTGCATCTTTGATTTGGGCTCATGTTTTAATGGGTGTAAATTGGGGTGTAAAGGGTCATTCTTGGTTGATTTAATCCATGTTGACTAATTTCTTAGAAACTTGTATTAGATAACTAGAGAAGAGAGGAAAGGAAGAGTCTTTACTTTGCTAATTGTTGTGTTACTTGGGATAATTGCACCAAGTACTTTTCTCATATTTGATTTCTTGCATAGAAGGTGTTTGTTCTATTGTCTAGCCTAGAATTTCATGTTTCAATGTGAGTCATCTTTTTAACTAAATTTCTTCTTATATGTTAATCTACATGTTTTCGCATTGTGAATATCCTTGTTTGTGATTATTAGCAATTATTGTCTTAATTAGTAATTAGTACCTTAATTAGTGTTTAGTTTCTTAATTATTGTCTTAGCTAATTTTTTAGAGTCTAAATTTAGCTAAATTTCGTCTTCTCTTGGGTTCGACCCTTTACTTACCATTTACTACCTTTATTTAAGATAGTTTGTGTTTGTTTAGGAGATATAAATTGTTATTTGATCGTACTAATTAGCGGATTTAACGACACACGGATTAGCCTCGTCACCCTCCCTTCCCAAGGGGAGTGCCGGCTTTGGTGCAACTAATAAGGAGACTTTTCTCTCCTTATTACTACTTGTCATCTCACCTATATGCTAAGACAAGTTCTTAATCTTTTTCTCACACTAGAAACTTGAGAAGTTTCAAATAAAACCAAGATCATGTATTACTAACAAGATTAACCATATTACTAAGTGTAGTAATAGTTGTATTAGTAATATTATTTAAGGGTTTCATTTGTATCATCTAGTATATGATATATGTGGAGATTTGGGATAGTCTAGGTGCAACTTATTGGAGAGCTTCTATGCTTGAAGCTTGAGGAAAATTATTCCATAAACATTAAAGCTCAAGAACAAGAGTAAGAAGGAGTCTTACTCTTGTGCCCATTTCGTCCAAAACCAATGTGAGAAAACATGTTTTCTCCTTATCTTTGTTATATAAAGTTAGCATGTAACTAGATCTTAAAACTAATTAAAGAGTTAATCAGTATTACTTAAGAAATGTCTTAAGTGTAGGTATATGAACCTAACAATTGGTATCAGAGCATAGGATGTTGCATGCAATCGGTTTTATGAAGTTTTTACAAGTTAAAGTAACAAAATAAAACTAGAAAATGAGTGATTTATATGATAAAGTCACGAAATTTTAATCATGAAATACCTTCTGGTCCTAAAATGGTTTTAGGTCATTTTGATGATTTATGAAAAATTATTGCTTTATTTAATTATTTTTAGTTAAATAAATCCATTTTAATGAGTAAAATGAACATTTTATGACTAAAAATAGTTAAATTCGAATCTGGACATGAAATTTTAGTATGATATCACATGCATATGTTACCTACTGTATGTAAAATTTGAGATAAATATGATTTATCTTGCATGATTTATGATTTTTAATAGTTAAAAAGGCATAAATAGTGATTATTTTGGCATAAATAGCTAAAATGAATTTTTTGGCATGAGAAAATTATCATATGTTGCATAAATATTTTACATATCAGATGTATAAGTTGAAAATTAATTAGATTAATTTTTGTGTGGATTTAGTATTTTAATTGATAAAATCGATTAATAGCAACTATATTTTTCTCTAAAATGATTCGAAAATATTTTGACCCAAATTTTGACGTGAAGATGTTCCTGGAAATGTTCCAGAATATAAAAATTTTTAATTTAAAAATTTATGAATTATTGTAATTTAATTTGGAATTATTGCATAAAAGTTATGTTAATAAGGGTCAAAACCGAGCAATAATACAAAACCGAGTTGAATTATCGTCAAATAATTAGTGGATACTAAACTTTGAGTCCTAAACAGTTAGGGTAATTAACTTGGACTTAAATTTGATTTAAGTATTAATTTGTGATTTTAATTGATTATTATCACGCATTTCCATAAACTCAGGTTTATATACGATATAAGGTTATTAGGGCGATTTGGCACATTCATATGGCATGAGTTTACATATAATTATGCTGCATTTTGAGTGAATGAATGTCATTTTGATTTATGTAATTTTTGGAATTATGTAATTTGTCTTAGTATGGCCTTAGTTTTTAATCGATATTACCCGAAATGTATGGGAATATTGATTCGGTTGTAATTTAATGTGATATCGTATCACTTTTATTGTATTATTTCATTTTATTTTGAAAATGTATAATAGAATAGCCTTGTAATTTTATTATATCATTTGTAATCCCGGAGTTTCCAAAAGAAAGACGGTGTCCTTGGGAGGCGTGCAAGTGAAGTTCAAGGGACCAAGGAGTTGGTTTCCAAATTTGTAAAAGTTAATTTGATTTTCTATTATTTTAGGAGGGCCATACTAGGAATTTATTTTATGCTTGCATTTTTATTTATATGTTGCATGCATGCCAAATCGCCACTTAAACAACACATGCATTTTATTGAGTCAATCGACTGCGTCAATTATAATTATCGATAGTTCATCTATTTAGTTCACTTAAAAGGAGATAGATAATATAAATTGACTTGACCTCTATTTTGATAATTGAGACTTAGCCTTAACAAATAGTAGAACCCATGAATCCCAATTTCGTAAGGAAGTAAGTTCGGCTCACCGAGGTGCTAAACTTATTACGTTGGGTAAGTGGGGCAATAAATTGTTACTGCATCGAAATTTGGTTGAACTCAACGGAACGATTAGGGTCCGTGGCCCATGTGTTCCGGGCTAAAGATGACAATAAAGTATTTCATCGACCAAGAATTCTAATTGTAGAATCGGTTAAAGAGTTAACCCACCAAGTAATATTGATAAAGGTCCTGGAGTCCGTGACTCACATAAACCTGAGTTGATATAGGACTTGGGTCTTGGAATCATTTATGTAATTGGATAGAGGTCATTATATAAATGTCTAACTTGTTTAAAATGTTTACAAGTATATTAAAAACGATAAATGTTGATGTTTCTTTCATTTTCTATTTTGTAGTCAAACTTATTTATTCGCAATATCGGCAAACGATAACGAGGTTCGACCTCCCACACCACCACTCACCACCGTATCATGGCTTAGATCCTTTATGGATCAATGCAAATTCGAAAAGAATTGTTCTAATTTCGCGAATTGGAATGGACAACTTTGCCTTGCCACCAAAGGTGATGGTAAGCTTCGTTACCTCACCAAGGCTTCTCCCAACGCTCCTAAATGCAAGGTCAACTAACGCCGTAAAGGAGGCCTATGAGACCTACCAAATAGAATCGGCCACGATCAAGAATGTCTTGATCTTCTTTATAGATGTCGAGCTTCAAAGGAATGTCATAAAGATGAATTCCACGTATGAGATCTACACTAGACTCGTGACGGTGTTTTTCACGAGCTCTTAGGATCATTCAATATGAAGTCGCTTCTTAATTTTTCGACCTTAAAAATGAAGGATGGTCAATATATTTGCTCCCACATACTCAAAATGATTGAGCATGTCGAGGTACTAAGAAGCAAGGAATAACGATTCCCGAGCAACTTGTGATTGACCGTGTACTCCACTCCCTAAACCGTATCAAAGGGTTTGTTAATTTTAGGGTGAACTTCAACATGCAAAACGTCACCACGACTATACATGAGTTGCACAAATTGGTTGTGCAAACTGAGCATGATATGGGCTACCATGCTAGCACTAGCAAAAATGTTTTGAACATCAAATGACAAAAGCAAAGGGAAGTTCCAAAAGAGTGGACACAAAGGGAACAAGCCCACACCTTTTAAGGACAAATAAAGGCTATTGGGAATAGTTATTCTAAGTCTAAGAAGGGTGTCACCTCCAACGACAAGTGCCATTATTGTAATGGTATAGGCTCTTGGAAACGTAATTGCCCCATATATTTGGGAGATATTAAGACTGGACGAGTTTATGTTATTGATATTAATCTCAACTTTGGTATTTTGATACAAGTTGTAGTTCTCATCCTCCTAACACTACAAGAGAAAGCTCGTTTTGCGACGGATTAATCCGTCGCAAAACATGGTATTTCCGTCGCCAGAAACAGTTTTGCGACGGATTTACGATGGATTGTCTCCGTCGCCGATTTTCGTTGCAAACAGTAGTTTTTGTGACGGATTAGTCCGTCGCACGTTATTTGCGACGGGATATCCGTCGCTAACATAAATAGCGACGGATTACAGGTGGCAGTCAAGTCAAACAATAAGTTAAGGTTTGCGACGGAAATTCCGTCGCAAACCTTGACTTATTGTTTGACTTGACTGCCACTTGTACAGCCAAGTCAAAGAGGAAGTCAACTTTTGCGACGGAATTTACGTCGCAAACATTGACTGTTTCTTTGACTTGGAAGTAAGTCAGTCAATGTTTGTTACGGAAATTCCGTCGCAAAAACACCTGTACATTCCAGGAAATGGTTGTTTCCTGCATCCCCTATACGCGTTAAAACGACAAAAAACCTGCAAATAACAGAAGTTTTCCAGCAGTTACACGTCCAACAAAGTTACTAATGTAACCTAAAAACCATGCATGAGCAAAGTTTTGATTTTATATCATAAAAGTAATGTCTTACAAATAAAAGGTTTTAAGTTCAAAATAACTAACTAATCACTCAACAACACGAAGTGAAGGGAGGGAAAGGGGTGAATGGGTGGGGCCTAGCATTATCGCCGCCATCATCATCAAAGTCGTCTCGACCCTGGTTAGGACCTCCAGTTCTGCAGCTGTGAGTAGAATTTCTTGCAACCTGACTCAAGTACTCTTCTATATCTGCAATCCTTCGAGCTTGCTCGTCGCGCTCTTGCCTAAGTGCCGCATTCTCCTTTGACAGCTTAGTAGCCAAACTTTGGGTGTGCTGAGTCGGGGTCGAGGTAGCAACAGTGTGCCTATGATGGTCAAACAAATAATCCGCCGCTGGTCCCAATCCGTAGCATCTTCCTTTCTCGTCAAATCCAGTCTCCTCATAATAAATCTCATTATCGTCGATGTTTTTGACTCCATGACTTTGAAGATCAGACTTATTTGACATGATCTTATTCTGCATCACAAACAAGCTCAGAATTAGTCATTGTCATTTAAATAGTTATTAATGTAATTAAATATTAATGACAAACATAAAGCAATTAGCGAAATAATGCATATCTTACAAAGAGTTCAGCTGGTTTTTTTGATAACCATACACGGATCTTGTGCTTCTTTGTCTTCTCTAAGACTTGCACTACATTTGGGATATGAGGTGAATTTTTCCCGACCTACAATTTAAATACTTGTTAGTATAACATATATATATATATATATATATATATATATATATATATATGTAAGTATTAGATTATAATTAGATAAATAAATAAAAAATGAAAGAAGATATATATATACCATTTCGTCCATGATTCTCAAGGTGTTTTTTCTACCCATAATGTGAGTTGGCAACGCCTTTCCCTTATCTTCACATCCGGACCTACGATTAACCGAGGCTGATTCAGATCTCGTAACAAAAGAAGGATCTTCGACGAGCCTATTCTTAAGCTTTCTAAATAAGTCCAAAGAAATCCACTTCGGCCTGTGCTCCTCGTCTTTCTGCTAGGCTCGGTAGATCATTTGACGTAAACGGGTCTTCATCGCATATTCCCAAGCTTTCCTTACAATATCTGTATGGCAAGGATAGAAAGAAACTCTTTGCTGTCATGATTAAAAATATAAAGTTAGGAAAATATTAAGTAAATAAACAAAAAAATAAATAAACAATAACAAAGATAAATTGAGAAAAACAAATTTAAATAGATATAATTATAATATTTTAAATAATTATACCTCAAACCAGTTCCACCCAGACGACCGCAAAACATTTGACGCCTCTTTCCAGTTTGGCGTGTGTTCCTTATATCCGTAGGTTGTGGTCTCCGAAATCAGTTTAACCACATCTGAGTCACTGAACCTGAAATTAATTATCATAGTTAAATACATTATATATAAATATTATGATATTTTCAACAATTAAAGTAAAAGTGAACTAGTCTTACCATACACCTGTTTCCTCATCCGGATCGAGGCGGACTCTGCGAGTAGTAGTATCCACCTGTTGTTGTTGCACATTCCCGTCATTCACTTGTTCATTTTCATCCTCCTCCGCTCTGTTTTCTACATTACTACAACTACCTCTTCTTAGTCGTCCGCCAGCCATATAGAGAAAAACTAAAGTATTCAAAGTTTTCATGAATTAACAAACATGTACAATTAAATAACAAGAAACTATATATTCTTATTAATGAATAATAAAAACAACTGTCAACAGCTGAAATGAAATTGCTTTGCAAACGCCCATACATTTAGAAAAAGTAGTTTCAACTAATATAAGAATTAGAAATAATCTTATTCATCATCACTACTTGAATTTTGGTTTTCGGAAATGTTGTATTTAAAAAGAGAGTCTATAAAATCTTCTTCTTCCTCTTTATCTTCCTCTTTATCTTCTGCTCCGTCTTCCTTCCGCTTCTCCTCATCCTCCTCCTCCTCCTCTTCTACCTTCTCCTCATTATTGTCCTCTACTTGCGTTTCTTCTTCCTCCTCCTCTATAAATTCGTTATCATCTGGCACTTCAATTATTGATAGTAGTGTCTCACTACTAAAAACATCTTCTTGAAACACAGATTCGACAATAGGAGCATCAATGTGCGATTTGGCTTTAGTTTTGAATATTGCTGACCACCTTATCTTTATCCCTTTTGATATTTGTATATGAAGTATAATAAACTTGTTCCACTTGATATGCCAACACAAATAGATCGTATTTCGGAAATTTTCTGCTTCGATTAACATCCACAAGTATATAATCCTTATGCATTTGCATTCCTATTTCAGAATTATCTATCCAATCACATTTGAATAAAATAACATTATATGTGCTTTTTTCGCCTGTGTATGACAATTCAACAACTTCATTGAGTGTTCTATAGTAGTCAGCTCACTCAGTCGAACTTACACATACTCCATTATTAATTGTAGATTTTTCCAAATCTAACCCATCTTTGAAAGTGCGAAATTTGTATCCATTAATGAAATAACGTTTCTATGTTCGCATCCTTTTCAAAGGACCTTGTGCTAAGGCAATGAGAACTAGATCTTTTAAGTTGTTTTTCTATAATTGTTTAATTATTATCAAATTATAATACCTTCAGGTATAATAAAAAAAAAGAGTAATCTTGTGTTAGTATGTAGTATGTACTTACTTGTCCTCTAAACTATTGGGAAAATCTTGTGTCAAGTTTGTTCCAAATATCCCCGGCTGTGAGAAATTGTGGATATTCTGTTTTGATATAATTTTCAAACATCTTATATTCATTATAAATAATGTCGAATTAAGTAATAGTTTTTACATGTTGTTATAATTAATTCTTAATGATTAAAGTTCCAAAAGACGATTTTTTTACTTACACTTCGTTATGCTTCAATTCATCTAAATCCCAGTTAGATAAAACATATAAGTGTGCACGTTCATATTCGTTGTCTTCTAAAAATCTTTCACGACACTTTCCAGAACTAATACCCCCGTGATCTTGAAAAATATCGGGTAAGGTAGAATACGTAGGCTCTTTCAAGCCTACGTCGAGATCCTTGGCTTTTGTGTCTACGTTCTCTTCAAAATAAAAGGAACATAAATTGGCAATTTCTTCAAGCAAATACGCGTTGCATATAGAACCTTCAACACACGCTTTATTTCCAATCTTTTTTTTCAAATGATTTAAGAACCTATAAAAAACTTGGTTAAGATAGAATGAAATTAAAGTTAAAATTGGATAATTGTGGAATTAATTACCTCTCAAAAGGATACATCCACCTATATTGCACTGGACCACCCATTTTCAGTTCATACGACAAATGAATTGGTAAATGCTCCATTGAGTTAAAAAAAGAAGGTGGAAATATCTTCTCTAACTTGCAAATGATTTCGGCAATGTTGTTCTCGAGAGTAGTCATTTTTTCAACTTGTATCGATGAAGTACACAAATCTGTGAAAAATTGGCTAATCTCAGTTATTGCATTCCACTCATTCTTCGGGAAAAGGTGCTTTAAAGCCACTGGAAGTAAACGCTCCATAAACACGTGACAAGCATGACTTTTCAATCCATGTAGTTTCAACTCGTGTTTATTAACACATCTACTCAGATCTGAAGCATAACCGTCCGGAAATCTCAAATTGGATATCCAGTCACACAACACCTTCTTTTGTTCTTTATTCAAAATGAATGAATCCATTTTTCGCTGTTTAGAACAAAACTGTCAACATGTCCTCTTGTGCATGTGGGGTAAATTTTGTCTTGTTTTTCACATCCATCACCGTGTGAATCAGTTGCTCGAAAACGTTTTTCTCGATATGCATTACATCAAGGTTATGACGAATTAATAGTGTTCTCCAATAAGGAAGTTCCCAAAAAATGCTTTGTTTCCACCACCCGATTCGAGAAACTTTTAACGAGTCCAATTCAGCTTTACCTGCATCCACAATTTTGGGAAAATGCTTCACACAATCCCACACTTCTTCACCCGTTAATCTCGTAGCAGCAAAATCTTTCTCTACTCGTCCTTTTCGAAAATTCACTTTATCTTTGCGGAAAACGTGATCAGGTTGTAAAAACTGTCTATGACAATCAAACTAACTCCAGTTTTTACTTTTATAAAGCCAAAACGACTTAGTCTGCTTCTCCATACAATATGGACATGCATGTTCACTAGCAGTTGACCAACCCGATAACATGCCGTAAGTAGGAAAGTCATTGATAGTCCATAATAGTACGACTCTAAGATCAAAGTTCTGCTTTCTAGAGACGTCGTATGTGTACAACCCAGTCTCCCACAACTGTTTCAACTCGCGAATTAACGGTTGTAAATAAACGTCAAGGTGTTTTTTGGGACTCAACGGACCGGGTACAAGTAATGATAGAAACATAAACTGTCTTTTCATACATAGCCAGGGTGGTAAATTGTATGGAGTGAGCATTACCTGCCAGCAGGAGTACGACTTTCCGTAATGACCGAAAGGTGCGAAACCATCAGTACAAAGACCAAGTCAAACATTTCGAGGCTCACTTGCAAAACAAGGATGAATGCGATCAAAATGTTTCCAAGCCTTGCCGTCACTTGGATGAGACATTATCCCGCTGACACGTCGATTTTCATGATGCCGCCGCATCTCTGCCGCAATTAGTTTTGTGGCATAAGGTCGTTGCAAACGCGGTCCTATTGGGAAATAAGTTAAAATATTTTTCCCAACCCTTTTACCATTTGCATTCTTTTGTTTTTTATATCGATCTCTACCACATTTTGTACACTTATCGAGAAGACTATCATCCTCCCAAAACAACATACATGCTACTTCACACGCATCTATCTTTTCATAAGGGAGTTGAAGAGCTTTAATAATATTTTTGGTTTCATAAAAGTTACGCGTCATAACATGATTTTCAAGAATAATGTCCCCTATAAATGACGCGATACCAAAAACAACAACAACAACAACCTCCAACAACCTCCAACAACATCAACAAAAACAACAACATCACAACCAACCTCCAACAACAACAACAACAACAACAACAACAACAACAACAACAACAACAACAACAACAACAACAACAACAACAACAACAACAACAACAACAACAACAACATCATCATCAACAACAACAACAACAACATCAACAACAACAACAACAACAACAACTATCTAACATCTTCAACCTGCAAAAAAAAAACAATATTTCGAGCTCATGGGTCCTTATCTCTCCAACCTAAACTCATCTTTGAATCTTTCATAGCATTAGTAAATACTAATCATTTAATTAATTGTTATGAGACAAAAATTCGGCAGCAGTTCCCTACAGTTCTCCAAATACACAATGTTGAATGACTTGTGCCTCGACATATGTATTCAAAAAACATTAAAGGAAATGTCAACCAAAATTAATCGTCAAATAACAATTAAAAAATTAATTAGTATTTACCACCTAAATGGCATGAAAGATTCAAAGACAGTCTCAAAACGGGGACTATTTAAGAATTACACCTAATGTGTTATTCTTGAACGGGTACTAGGTCTATCATATATGAACAACATAATTAATCAATAATAATGCAAACTTAACCATAAAAATAAACACAATTATAGTAAGATAAACTATACTAACATAAACTATACTAACATAAACTATACTAATTAAAAACTATACTAATTATAGTATCATAAATTATATTAAAAATGGTAATTTGATCTCCCAACAAGACTATTGTCCACATGTCATCCACTAAATACCACCACAAATGGTCATCTAACATTTCCTTAATAATTGTGCCAAAAGTAAAGGTAGACAAATGATCGGGACGGAGGGAGTAATAATTATACTATATTAATAATTATAACAATTTAAAGGAGGGAGGGAAAGATGGGGTGGGTTCAAAATACCAGGGGGGCAGGGTGGTGATGGCGGCGGCAGGGAGGGCAGGGCGGCGCCGGCAGGGAGGGAAAGAGAAGAAAGAAGGGAAAGGGGAAAAGGAGGAAAAGGGATGGGGTAGGTGGCGCCGAAAAGGGGAGGGGGTGGGTGGCGCCGGCAAGGAGAGGAGGTAGGTGGCGGCGTCAAGGGGAGGGATTGGTGGCGCCGGCAAGGCAAGGGTAGATCTGAAAAACCAATTTAAAGAAGAGGGAGAGAGAGAAAAAGAGGGGCGTACCTATAGGGTAGATCCAGTTGTAACAACCCGAAAAGTACCCGATTTTTCTAGTAAAAATATTTACTAACACTTTTCAGTAGAACTTAAGTTTTTAAAATAGGAATTTTTGTTCCAAGTCTTATTTTGAAATTCCGCGTTCGTATTTGGAATTTTTGAGAGATTTCATGAAAAGGACCGTTTTTAGTCATCTTTGACTTTTCTTGACTTGTAAGGCGTCTTTATTTGACTTTTCCTTGACTTTTTAAAAGTCGTCATTGACTTTTCTTGACTTTTAAGTCGTCTTAAACTTTTCTTGACTTTTAAGTCATCTTCGACTTTTCTCGACTTTTCAGTCAACTTTGACTTCCGTTGACTTTTTCCCGACTCGTCTCATAAGTATGAAGAACGAAATTTTATTTAAAAAAATAATATTTTTGATTTATTTTTATTTAGATTTATTATGATTTATCATAATTTAATAAAATTATTTTGAATTTATTCGGAATTTAAAGAATAACTTTTACGGTTTTAAACCAAACGTCATTTAACTATTACCGACTCATCGTGAATCCCGTAACAAAATCGAAACTCGACTGGCATGAGTCACGCGCCCATGTCATCGTTTTCCACTCACAATAGATATTTTAATTCTTTTTATTAAACTAATAGGAATATCTTAGATATTTTCAACTTTATCGATCCGTCAACGGAAATTACGCAAATCGTTTACAAAACTGACCCGACAATCACAAAACCACACGGCAATCTCACCCTCTCTTAAGCCTTGATATTTTCATTTATTTTGATTAATATAACATAATATCTTGATATTTAATTTAATTAACTTAATATCTAATTAATTACCGTAATATAATTATTAAACCCGAGTCAATTCCGTAACAACAATGTCAAAACCCGAATCTTGATCCATCCTTATATATGTACCGGCCACAATCCACCCCATCATTACTCACAAAAACCTATTTCATTTTAATAACAAATCAAATTAAGATCAAATTAATCGATTCTTTAACACGGTCTCATCGTTCTTGAGCGTTCTTCATCCGTTCTTCGTCGTTCTTGAGCAAAATACATATAAAACCTTATTCTTAATTAAAATCCTCATAAACTTTATATTTCTAGAATCTCCTCTTCGCTCTCCATATTCAAGTACGGTTTTATTTTCAATTCCGACAAAATCGTTTTCAACATTTAATTATGGAAAATCAAGTTTAAATTCTAATAATGTTTTTCTTGTCATTTCTTATAGGGGAAGATTTTGAAGACGAGTTTGGTGACTCGTATATATTAGGGGAAGATTAGAAGACGGGTTTCTTAGTTTATACTTCTTATTTTGGTGCTAATTGATTTGCTAGCTAAGGTAACGATTCCGAGTTACTCGACGAATATATGTTACATAGCTTTGTTTCTTTTGTTTTTGGTTCATCTTTTGTTTTTGGTTCATGTTATTATGATTTATGGATTTTTGGTAGTAACATGATAAGTAGTTGTTTTTATCATGTTGTATGAATTTATAACAAGTTTAGTGTTCTTGACATATTTTTATGATTTATCATAATCATGATTTTTGTATGATTGATGGTTGAATTGGATGTTTAAAAATGGATGTTGTTAATAAAAGTCATGTTAGAATTTATTTGGAGGGGTGGTTGTTTTGGCCGTGGGTGGTGGTTGTTTAGGGTGGCTGAAAACCGGCCAAACCAGACCGGTTCAGCCCAGTCCAGTCCGGTCCAGGCCGGTTCAGACCCGGTCTGGATTTGGTCCGTGGTTGGTCTTGGGAGTTGTGTCGATGTTTGATTGTTTTGTTGTTGTTATGACGGGTTTTAAATATGTTAAGCATGCGGGAAATATTAAGAAACGGTTTTTAGTAAAAACTATCAAAAACCCAAAATCAGCCCGTGGGTCCCACTTTGGATATGTTAAGCATGCGGGCGCATGATACTACCAAAAACCATAAATCATAATAACATGAACCAAAAACAAAAGATGAACCAAAAACAAAAGAAACAAAAGCTATGTAACATATATTCGTCGAGTAACTCGGAATCGTTACCTTAGCTAGCAAGATCAATTAGCACCAAAATAAGAAGTATAAACTAAGAAACCCGTCTACTAATCTTAACCCAAAATATACGAGTCTCCAAACTCGTCTTCAAAATCTTCCCCTATAAGAAATGACAAGAAAAACATTGTTAGAACTTAAACTTGATTTTCCATAATTAAATGTTGAAAACGATTTTGACGGAATTGAAAATAAACCGTACTAGAAGATGGAGAGCGAGGAGGAGATTCTAGAAATATAAGTTAGGACGGATTTAATTTAGAAATGAAGGTTTTATGATGATTTTGCTCAAGAACGACGAAGAACGGATGAAGAACGCTCAAGAACGAATGAAGAACGTTGAAGAACGATTAATTTGATCTTAATTTGATTTGTTGTAAAATGAAAAGGTTGTTGGTGAGTAATGATGGGTGGTTGGGCCGGTACATATAGAAGGATTAATGAGTCGGGTTTTGAAATTGTTGTTATGGAATTGACTCGGGTTTAATAATTATATTACTGTAATTAATTAGATATTAAGTTAATTAAATTAAATATCAAGATATTATGTTATATTAATCAAAATAAATGAAAATGTCAAGGCTTAAGAGAGGGTGAGAGTGCCGTGTGGTTTTGTGATTGTCGGGTCAGTTTTGTAAACGATTTGCGTAATTTCCGTTGACGGATCGATAAAGTAACAAATATCTAAGATATTTGTATTAGTTTAATCGAAACAATTAAAATATCTCAAGTGAGTGGAAAACGATGACATGGGCGTGTGACTCATGCCAAAGTCGCGTTTCGGGTTTGTTTCGGGATTTACGATGAGTCGGGAATAGTTAAATGATTCCCGGGTTTAAACCGTAAAACCTTATTATAAATTCCGAATAAATTCAAAATAATTTTATTAAATTATCATAAATTCTAATAAATCTAAATAAAAATAAATCAAAAATATTATTTTTTTAAATAAAAATTTCGGTCTTCAAACTTATAAGGCGAGTCGGGAAAAAGTCAACGAAAGTCAAACTTGACTGAAAGTCAAGAAAAGTCAAAGATGACTTAAAAGTCAAGAAAAGTTTATGACGACTTAAAAGTCAAGAAAAGTCAATGACGACATTAAAAAGTCAAGAAAAAGTCAAAGACGACTTAAAAGTCAAGAAAAGTCAAAGATGACTAAAAACGGTCTTTTCATGAAATCTCTCAGAAATTCCAAATACGAACGCGGAATTTCAAAATACGACTAGAAACAATAAATTCTATTTTAAAAACTTAAGTCTGCTGAAAAGTGTTAGTAAATATTTTTACTAGAAAAATTGGGTACTTTTCGGGTTGTTACAATCACCCTCCTTTTAAAAAGTTTCGTCCTCGAAACTTAGAAGAAGGAAAGTAACATATATGTAGGTCTATTTCAAAACTGTTAAAAATATATTCGTAATAAAATTACAGGGTCTTATCACTGGGGCGGAAGGCTCTCGTCTGCAATTAAGAACATCGACGTCCCAAGTTAAAGACTTTAAAAGATACATTTCCGCATCAATAAATGAGAAAACTAGTTATCGAACGTCTCCAATAACGAGTCTCAACACTTCTTGACGGTAAAATACTTGAAATCATTAAAATATTTTCAAAAGCTTTTAGTTCAAAAATTTTATAGTAAAGGTAATAACTCTACTATCTATGCCTAAAATTTCTAACTAAAGCTTCTAGTAATACCTATAAGAACTAATATTCGATAGAAGGAACGAAATATTCGAAAGAATAAATCGAATAGAAAGAAGTAAAGAAAGAAGGATGAACCCCAATACTATCTTCCCTCTATGAAAATTCAAATGTCGATCGTAACTCGACAATACTAACTGCAACAGAATCTAGCCCTCAAGAGAGTGCAATATATCCTCAACATTTTCAATCATCAGATTCCTACCAAAATATTTCATAAGCATGACACATCGAGTAACAACTCCCAATTATTCAAATTCAATTAAAATCTTCTAAGGTCCATCGAAACTCTTATTGGAAACCACCATCCAAATATTTATAATTAGGGAAACAAGACCGCTAACAACCACAAAGTAAAGGACTTACTATGAAATCCTTTAATCCAATTTATCCCTAAATTCATTATCCTAAATTATTAACAATGAACCTTCTCATCCTCAAAAGTTGAATTCCAAAACCTCAAAGAGATTAGTCACACAAATCTCATTTCTCTTAACTTTTGTCAAACATAGGGCAATGCAACCGTAAATCAATTTATTTATCTCTTCCAAACTCTCAATACATCTGTTATCGCTTATGACGATATTCCCCAAATTGTATCATCAAATCCTAATTCCACAAAGCATTTATTCTCGTTAGGGTCCAAAATTTAAAGACCATAATTTCCCAAATAACACTTAAAGAATCACTAAAATTCTTAACCACACTACTAACTATCATTATAATTATTTCGATCCTCAAAACGATATTGCAACATTAAGCTTTCAAAGTCTAATACCCCTAGGATAATTTCATCCTAAGTTTATCTTCAAATCCTTATAATCGTCTAAACCTGAAACTAGTTTAATAGGATGGTTAGGTACCATATTCGAAACTTCTTCAAAACACACCTACTAACCCTTACGTTAGCCAATAAGAAAAACTACCTCTCAAGAGAATAATGATAAAAGAACATGATACAAGGAACATTAGGAAGCGTCACTAAAGACTATGATAAGATGAAAAAAAGCGAAGGCAAAAAAAGAAAACGAGGCTGAGGAAGAGACTAAGCAGATAGAAGAATTATGAAGCTATCCGAGTAAGAAAGAAGATACGAGCACGAACACATCTCTGGACGGTAAAGATATAGGAGTACTTTCTCCAATTGAAGCTTTGAGAGGCAAATTATCGGATAGTCTCATCGAAATTAAGGACAAAGAAGCTTCCGTATCTAATAAAATTAAACACGGATTTCATAAATTGAAACATACCAGTCACCAGGTCTGGTTGAGCATCGGCCTCAGCGCGGCTCATGACGAAAATTCGACCCTTCGGTCTCCCAGATGTAGCTGGTGTAGAAGCTATCATCTTCCTATCAGGACATACAAATGACTTGTGTCCCGGTTTCAGACAAGTAAAGCATACAATTGGCTTGTTGAAACAGCCAATACCTGGATGCATAGGCATCTTGCACGCAAAACAGGTACGACCCTTAGGATCGTTGTTGTTGCTCGGGACAAATGGACGGTTTGTCGGATTTGCCTGTCCACTCTGAAAGTTCCTCCTCTTGTTTGGAAAAGAAGGAGAAAAGGAAGGTCGGGAAGTAGGATATAGAGGTCTCTTGCCAAAGGCATTAGGAGCTACAAACGAAGTACGGGCCTCTTCGGCAATCTCCCGAATAGAACTCTCTGCCCATAGGGCATCATTGTAAATCGAGACAAAAGAAGTAGAACCCCTACTAATCTTTCCCTTCACCTGGGGAGAAAGCTTTCCCAAGTAAAAGAAAGCCTTGTCTTCCTCCCTCGAAATAAGTCGAGTGGCATAATGAGCCAACTCATTGAACTTGGTTGTGAACTCCTGAACAGAAAGAACTCCCTGTTTAAAGTCCATGAACTCCTTCAGCTTCTGCTGCCTCAACTCATCCGGGTAGAACCTCGCCTCCAATAGTTCACGGAATCGAGTCCACCCGAAATCAGGCTCCAACTTAGCAGTAGGACCAGAAAGAGTCCACCACTGATCAGCTTCTTTCACTAAGAAGTGAGAAGCCAGACGGACCTTATCCTCTTCAAGGACATCATACAGAGAAAAGCTCTTCTCCATTTCACGTAACCACCCCGAAAGCTGAACGGGATCTACCTCACCACCATAAGTTTTTGCTTGGCTCCTAGATAGTTGTGAAGCAACCCATGAACAACTTCCGTGTCTCTCACGGTCGGGAAATAGGATTAGGAATAGGATTTGCTTGCTGAATTTTGCTGGTTCTGAATAATAACAGTAAGAGCTGCTAAGATCGTGTTGTCAATCTCTCGGAGGCATCTTGCAAAAGAAAACACAGATTAGTACTTATCATTTAGCAAGAACAAAGAGACTACAACATAAATCCTAATCTACCCATCTACCCTTCTATCTCACAAGTTTATTATTTATTAAGGTCAAGTTATTTATACAAGGGTACACAAACGTGCGTCGGGAGCAAAATAGCTCTGATACCAACCTGTGACACCCTCAAATTTGCGGAAAGAAAAAAAAATAATTTAACTAAATAAAATATGAGAATACATAACGAAGGTGTCATAAATAAAAAGGTTCATTACAAAACGGAAATAATATTATACAAAAGAAATATACAAGACGGGAGACATATCTCCCGTATAAATACTGAAATAAAAGAGTGTATAATAATATACAATCTAAGAACCGAATATAGGTCCAAGGTAAATACTTCGCTCGCTAGCTCGTCAATGTACCCAATGTATGCATCACAAACCTGCCAACCGCATTAAATATAAACACGGAAGCCACAGTCAGTGGGGAGTAACTCCGAGTTCTCCCAGCCACGAACACTACAAGAAATCTTGTTTCAGGCGACTGTTATAAGGCGACTGATACAAGTAGTCGCCAATTTAGCGACTGAAAATAGAATATGGCGACTGAAATCAGTCGCCAAATTGGCGACTGAAACCATCCCCTGAATTTCATCAAAAAACCTCGGGCGACTGAAATCAGTCGCCAAATTGGCGACTGATAAGCCATTTGGCGACTGATTTCAGTCGCCATTTTGGCGACTGCCAGATCAGTCGCCAAATTGTCTATTATCCAGAACACGCAAAACTCATCCGCCTTCAACTTACTCATTTCCTTCAATCACCCGAAACCCCCATTTCCTTTACATAATCGCCACCACCACTCCTCCATTTCCTTAACCACCTCTCCGACCACCACTCCGACACTAGCTCCACCGGTATCACCACCGTCCTCACCAACAAACTCCGACTCTTATTCTATTTCCGTCACTTTTCCTTAATTAGGTGCGTCTTTTGCTCTCCTAAATCTAATTCCTTAGCTTGTTTGTTTGTTTATTTTATGATTTTAATTAGTATTATGATGTTTATGTATATTTTGTGATGCTTACAAAGTTCTAATGGTTAGTTAGTTAGGGTTTGTGTAGGTTGATGGTTAGGGTTTATATAAATTGGGGGTTTTGTGAAATTGTTAACATTATGTTAATCGAGGTTGTAATTGACAATGTATTGGTGTTTTTGATGATGTTAGGATTGTTGATTGACTAAATTAGTATAAATGGGAGTATTATTGATGGTAGAAAGTTAGTATTCCCTCCGTCTTATTCATTTGTTTGCCCTTTAAATTATTTTTTATGGTTGTTTTAATCAAAAGGCAAATAAATAATTGTGATGGAGGGAGTAGAATGTTAGGATTTTATAATTAAAGTGTGTATGTATTAGTTTGATAGTTGTTTAGTATCCATGTTGATAATGTTATTAATTAGAATGATAGTAGTTTAATTAGTGATATGTTAATTTTAGTATAGTTAGTATCCATGTTGACAATATTATTGTTTGGTTTATTATTGATAATAGATATGTTCCTAGAGTTAGTAATAATTGATAATCAATATTTCCTCCATCATTTTTTAATTCCATGGAGCATGTACCGATACATTTGCCTTACGAAGCCAAAGTTGGAGGCCCCGTCCAATATAGGTGGATGTATCCATTTGAAAGGTAAGATCACTAAGTAGTAATTAAATTATAATTATTATCGTACTATCTCTTTAATTGATTTAATATTTATATACTAGTCTTAACAACTATTAATCCCATCAATTATTGAATAGGTTTCTTAATCACGTGAAGAAGAAAATTGGTAACAAAGCTCGGGTTGAAGGTTCAATATGTAATGCGTATTTAACGGAAGAGATTGCAAATTTTTGCTCTCTTTACTTTGAAAAACATATTGAAACCAAAGCAAAAAACTTGAGTGTTGATAAAGCGGATGAACTTGAGACAAGTTTACCCGAGTTTTTCCAAATGCATGATGATGAGGGTTGTTCATCAATTGGGGGAACAAGATATTTGGATGACAAAGAATATGATCGTGCTCACCTTTACGTTCTTTCTAATTGTGAGATTTGGAATCATATGAAACGGAGTTTGTGAATGATTTCATTAAAGCACATCCTAATGTGAATAGAGATGATGTTTGGAGTAACCATGAGGATCAATTTGCAGCATGGTTTCGGAACCATGTAATTGAGTTAAATATCCAAGATGATTTGATAAGGACTTTGGCCTTTGGTCCTTCACGAGAGGTGAAAACGTGGAATCGTTACTCGGTCAACGGATTTAATTTCCATACATTCAACTACGGTAAGAATAAGGCTAGGTGCAATTATGGTGTTACTATTTCTTCTCTTGATGACAACGAATACTATGGTATAGTTGAGGATATATTTGAGTTGAGCTATAATGGGCGTGAGCGTTCTTATAATACTGTCTTATTTAAGTGTGAATGGAAGGATAACTCTGTGGCCGGTATGAAAGTTCATGAACGTTATAAAATCGTCGAAGTGAATCATACCCGGACATACTCAAAGTATGATCCATTTATACTCGCACATCAAGCCAATCAAGTATATTTCGCTTCTTATCCAAGCACGAAGAATGATCGAAATCAAAAGCAGTGGTGTGCAATTTTTAAGACAAAAGCACGCTCACAAGTAGATACAACTTTTTTTCAAGAAGAAATAGTATCTAGCGGGTTTTTGTTGTCTCCACCTGATGAGGACATCCATGAGAATGGAAATGAAGAGGGTGAAGGTTTAGAGAACGAGGATGGTGATGGTCAAGTTGACGGTGATGGTGGTGTTGATAGTGATAATGATAATGAATCAATTGGTGATGATGATGAGGACGAATTTGATGATGATAATGATTAATTGGGTAAAGATATATTTATATATATTTTAATTAAGTTTTTTATGTTATTTGATGTTTTTTTATGTTATTAACAGCTTATGTTTGTTTTTTTATGTTATTAACCGTTTCTAACAATTTGAATATTTGTGTACTTGTAGATGGCAGGAGGTCGAGGTAGACAACGTGGCGGCGGTTCAAACAGACGCCGTAGTACTTCTTCAGTCGACGAGGAGGAGATGGAGATTATTGATCAGCAGAGTCCGGTAGTGGTCGAGGAATCGACCAATGACGAGTCCTCGGATCAGACATCGGAGACGATCCAGTTCACGCCGGAAGGGAAGATGATACTTGATCCCGCGGGGTTTTGGTAAGACAACCACCAATGTCTTTAATTTATTAGTTTATAATTATATTACATTATTATTTACCATAAATGCATACTATTCCATAATTTATTTTTCAGGTTTTCGTCTCAAAAGGTTGTACGCGGTTGTACTCAGAGTACAAAGCAGAAGATGACGGGAGTTGCTCCTACTTGTTGGACCAAGGCTACCTCTGCACAAAAAGAGGAGTGGTTCAATAATTTTAGGGTATATTATTTTTGTTTATATTTTCTTATATTATTATAGTTTTTAATTAATAATTTATTTTACTAATACTTACCTTTTAAATTGTAGAAAACATTTGACTGGCCGGCCGGAATAGAGTATATTGTACGTCAAAGGTACAATGAGACGTGCACTAGACGGTTAAGGGACAACATGTATAAGGTTGTCAAGAGGAAGAAGGAGCCGGAGCATATGAGAGGTATTTAATTGTTTTTGTTATTTGTATATATATAGTTATATTTTTACACATTTTATCATATTTTATTATAATACTTATTTAACTTGTAGGTGGTGCATATGAAGATATGCTTAAGTATCGTGAAACTGAGGAGTTTCAGGCTAGGTCGGCCCAAGCATCCAAAAATAAAAAAGGAGGAAAGAAAGATGGAGCGGCTGAGCCGTCGCATCACGCAGGATCTCGATCTTTCCTTAGCCTAGTTTTGGGTGTAAGTTATAATTTCCACTTTTTCCTCCATTTGAAAATTATAACTTAAATTCTTTTTATTATTAAAATTTTCTTATACAAGTCTTTAATTTTTTCTTTTAGAAGGGTAAGAAGAAAAAAGCTAACACGCCCACAGCTCCGGAGCTCTTCCTTGACACCCATTCCCGGCTCGAAGACAATAGAAGATATTGGATCAAACCAAAAGATAAGGAATTATATGTAAGTTTCAAGCATTTTTGTATTTTTACAATAAGTTCAATTTTTTGAATGTTTAACCAATATTTTAGCTATTTTTAATAACAATGTTTATATTTTGTAGGAAGCATTTTCCGCCGAGAAACTTAGACATCCCGATAAACCCGATAACGAGATTTGGTTCGACTTAGTAAAGGGTTTCAAGAAGGGGAACGTCTACGGGATTGGGTCGGCAAAGAACGTATTTTACGAAACTCCAAGGGGAAGAATGTCGTCCACCTCAAACCAAACATACGAGCCGACAGTCGTGGGAAGACTCCAAGCCGCACTTGACGAGGAAAAAAGAAAAAGCGCGGAAAGGGATGAAGAAATAAGGATAATGAAAGAGAAATTCAAGGCTTGGGAAAGCAGGTTTGAGAATTGCAACCAAGGTCCCCCTCCCTATCGGCGGGATTATGATGAAGGCAATGGAAGTGGTGGATTCCAGGCCGAATCCAATTTAAACCTTGGCTTCTGATATAGTTTAGAAACTTGTTACATGAAACAATTTATGGTTGAAACAATTCCGTTTAAGAAAAATTGTAAACTTGAAACAATTTTTTTTATCTATATGAGGATGTTGGTTTCACATCGTGTTGTTGTAAATGTGTGAAATCTTTGTGTTTTCTTGTATACTTGCAGGTAGGGTATGATGGTATGGTATGGTAGTATGAAAACGGAAATTTTCATGCAATATCACAGGTATTTTGGCGACTGAAATGTTCATTTGGCGACTATTTTCAGTCGCCAAACCCCCTGTATTTTTACAAAGTGAAAATCCATTAGCGACTGCTTGGCGACTGAAATCAGTCGCCAAATTGGCGACTGAATACTATGGTAGTCGCCATTTTGGCGACTGATGGCGACTGATGTCAGTCGCCAAATTGGCGACTACTAAATCTTTCAGTCGCCATATTGGCGACTGATTTCAGTCGCCATTTTCCACAATTGGCGACTATTTTTTCAGTCGCCAAATTTGGCGACTGAAAGTAGTCGCCCGAATTTTTTTTGGCGACTAATGACAGCGACTAGGTCTTGGCGACTGATTTCAGTCGCCAAATTGATTTTAGCGACGGAAATCAGTCGCCAATATCAGTCGCCTGAATGTTGTTTTCTTGTAGTGGAAATGTCGAGTTTAATAAAACATGAATAACATAAAAGCAATGTATATGAAAAATACAAAACCTTAACATATATGATATGCTTTTCATGTTATGAAACAATTAACTAACATATAACCTAGCATATGAAAGCTATCATGTGAATCCGATAATAAACTATAACACGAGGTAGGGAAGCTGGTATGCTAGCTCAGAGGTTACCGTTAACATGGCCATGATACACTCAAACCCTAATCAACACGTAATCATGTGAATCAGTTAACAATCGGTAATCCAAACTCTATCAACCTTAGCCGGCTTGCATCTCACCTTCTAAGATTCAGAGAATCATACAAACATGAAAGACTTGATCCTTCTAGAAACAGGCATAAGTTCTTAGCACGGCGATAGTCGACTTCTGTAACTCGAGGCTATACCACAAGGTAGGAAAACATCCTAGTCCTAGACTGATCAGACCTAGCGACAACAGCTATTCCATTCCCCGTCCCATGACATAACCGTCTATGAGAAACTCTACTAGGCGACCCCCTAGCAGAGATGGCTAGTACTTAAGCTGGCTCCCTTCCCAAAGCGGAACTCTTAGGATGCCATGCCCCGACTTGGAGATAAGCCCCCCAGGCCGTGACACAAAAGCTATCAACAAGTGAACATATACTCGTTAAAGACAGTAAAGCCTATCAATGTCATGGTCCAAGCTACTCATCTAGAATAAGAATGGTCAAGACGCCATATACTTATAATTCTCTATGGGTACTTAGTCAACACGACACATATCATATAATCAAACCGTCACGGAAACAACTTCCTATCATGTGACTAATTGCATATAAATCATAAACAATTATCATATCGCCTCATCTCTACTAAGGCTAATTCATTAATTAAATACAACCTTACTTGAAGACAAATCCCCGACCCGAGTCCCGCGACGGGTCATCAGTCAAATCGGGGCTGACTAGATCTTAGTGTGACCAAACCCGTTGGATCAAACCGGCTAGAAACAGAGTCTTTATCACATAGACATAAAATCAACATATTCATTACATGTTATTTTAATAAAACTTCTAACATGTGAATTTTTAAATCTTACGTAAAACCCCGCTTGACTTAAAGGATATCAAAAATAAACTACGATCTCGTCTTATAATTTCTAACATGTGAGAAATAATAATTTTATGAAAAACCTTTTTAATTAAATAATTTACTTATTAAAATTTCCCACTTGCTAAATATTACAAAACACGACAAATTAACATTAAACTCAAAAACCGTCACAAGTCCAAAGTGGGACCCACGGGCTGATTTTGGGCCGTGACATTTCATGGGCCTGGACTGGGCCCACGGGCCTGGTTGGGCCTGATTTGGGTCGTAAATTTTAACACCGTTTCTTAATATTTTCCCGCATGCTTAACATAATTAAAACCCGTCAAGACAACAACATAACAATCAAGTATCGACAAAACTCAAAGACCAAAACCCGGACCCACCATGGACCATCGCAGACCGGTCTGGACCGGGCCTGAACCGGCCTGAACCGGCTGGTTTGGGTCCGGTTTACACGGCCAACTCCACGGTTCAAACAACCACCAAATCCAAATTAATTCCAACATGATTTTAATTAACAACAACCATTTTAACAACCAATTTAACCATCAATCATACAAAAATCATTATTATGAACAATCATCCAAATTCATCAAGAACACTAAACAACATAAAAATTCCATACAACATAAAAAATCATACTACTTATCATGTTACTACTAAAAATCCATAAATCATAATAACATGAACCAAAACAAAAGATGAACCAAAAACAAAAGAAACAAAAGCTATGTAACATTAATTCGTCGAGTAACTCGGAATCGTTACCTTAGCTAGCAAGATCAATTAGAACCAAAATAAGAAGTATAAATAAGAAACCCGTCTACTAATCTTCACCCAAAATATACGAGTCTCCAAACTCGTCTTCAAAATCTTCCCCTATAAGAAATGACAAGAAAAACATTATTAGAATTTAAACTTGATTTTCCATAATTAAATGTTGAAAACGATTTTGACGGAATTGAAAATTAAACCGTACTAGAAGATGGAGAGCGAGGAGGAGATTCTAGAAATATAAGTTAGGACGGATTTAATTAAGAAATGAAGGTTTTATGATGATTTTGCTCAAGAACGATGAAGAACAAATGAAGAACGATGAAGAACAAATGAAGAACGATGAAGAACGATTATATTGATCTTAATTTGATTGATTGTAAAATGAAAAGTTGTTGGTGAGTAATGTTGGGTGAGTGCCGTGTAATATAGAGGAAAATAATGAGTCGGGTTTTGCAATTGTTGTTACGGAATTGACTCGGGTTTAATAATTATATTACGGTAATTGATTAGATATAAATATATATTAAGTTAACTAAATTAAATATCAAAATATTATGTTATTATAATCAAAAGAAAGACAAATATCTAGTCCTATTAGAGGACCAAGGAGCCGTGTGGTATGGTGAGAAAACGGATCTGATTTCGAGCGTTTTGCGTAATTTTCGTTAACTGATCGATAAAGTTAATAAATATCTAGATATTATTATTAGTTTAATCAAACAATTAAAATATCTAATTGTGAGTGGAAAAAGATGCCATGGACGTGTGACTCATGCCAAAGTCGGGTTTCGGGTTTTGTTTCGGGATTTACGATGAGTCGGGAATAGTTAAATGATTCCCGGGTTTAAACCGTAAAACCTTATTATAAATTCCGAATAAATTCAAAATAATTTTATTAAATTATCATAAATTCTAATAAATCTAAATAAAAATAAATCAAAATATTATTTTTTTAAATAAAATTTCGGTCTTCAAACTTATAAGGCGAGTCGGGAAAAAGTCAACGAAAGTCAAAGTTGACTGAAAAATCAAGAAAAGTCGAAAATGACTTAAAAGTCAAGAAAAGTTTATGACGACTTAAAAGTCAAGAAAAGTCAATGACGACTTTAAAATGTCAAGAAAAGTCAAAGACGACTAAAAACGGGATTTTTATGAAATCACTCAGAAATTCCAAATACGAACTCGGAATTTCAAAATACGACTCGAAACAATAAATTCTATTTTAAAAACTTAAATCTGCTGAAAAATTGGGTACTTTTCGGGTTGTTACAATCACCCCTCCTTTTAAAAAGTTTCGTCCTCGAAACTTAAAAGAAGGAAAGTAACATATATGTAGCTCTATTTCAAAATTGTTAAAAATATACTTGTAATAAAAATATAGGGTCTTATCAATGGAACGGAAGGTTCTCGTCAGCTGTTAAGAACATCAACGTCCCAAGTCAAAGACTTTAAAAGATACATTTTCTCATCAATAAATGAGGAAACTAGTTATCGAACGTCTCCAATAAAAAGTCTCAACACTCCTTGACGGTAAAACTACTTGAAATCATTAAAATATTTCAAAAAGCTTTTAGTTCAAAAATTTCATAGTAAACGTAATAACTCTACTATCTATGCCTAGAATTTCTAACTAAAGCTTCTAGTAAACTATCTATAATAGCTGAAAATCGATAGAAGGAACGGAATAATCGAAAGAATGAGTCGAAATGGAAGAGGAAAGAAATAAGGAGATTTACCTCAAGCAAAGAGCTCGGGATATTTAGCTAATATTTTAGCCTCGGGTTCCCAAGTTTCTGATTCGACGTTTCCACAACGCCAAAGAATACGGACTAAAGGTACCACCTTGTTTCGGAGTTGTTTGTTAGCCCTTTCAAGTATACGAATCGGCCTTTCTTCCAAAGCCAAAGTAGGTTCCAAGTCCAACACTTCCTCTTGAATAATATGACTCGGATCACTGATATACTTCTTCAATTGCGAAACATGGAACACATCATGAACTTTACTCAAGTTCGGAGGTAATTCCAAACGATAAGCACCAGGACCAACTCTTTTAAGCACACGAAACGGTCCAATATATTTAGGACCCAACTTTCCTTTCACTCCAAACCGTTTCACTCCTTTCATTGGTGACACCTTAAGGAATACCCGATCATCAACATCAAATTCAAGTGGTCGACGACGAACATCGGCATAGGATTTCTGTCTATCTTGAGCGGCTTTCATTCGCTCTCGAATAACTTGAACTTGATCAATCGTTTCAGTAACTATGTCGGGACTCAACATATGATCATCCTGAACTTGATACCAACAAACAGGACTACGACACTTCCTACCGTATAAAGCCTCGTATGGTGACATCTTGATAGATGCATGATAACTGTTGTTATAAGAAAATTCCACCAAAGGCAAACACTTCTCCCAAGAAGCATGAAAGTCTAAAGCACAAGCCCGAAGAAGATCTTCCAAAGTTTGGATCGTTCTCTCGGTCTGACCATCAGTAGCGGCATGGAAAGCTGTGCTCATCAACAATTTGCTACCCATGGCTTCTTGCAAAGCCGTCCAGAATCGGGAATAGAATCTCGGAGCACGATCTGAAACTATATCTTTAGGAACTCCGTGGTAGCGCACTATCTCTCTCACATAAGCACTGGCTAAGCCATCTATCTTCCAAGTTTCTTTGATAGGCACGAATCTGGCACACTTGGTTAGACGATCTACAATAACCCAGATGGCATTCTTTCCACTAGAAGTACTAGGTAAAGCCATCACAAAGTCCATAGAAATAGACTTTCATTTCCAAAGAGGAATTTCCAAAGGTTGCAGTAAACCTCCGGGTCTTTGATGTTCAATCTTCACCTTCTGACAAGTAAGACATTTACTAACATACTCCTTTACTTCAATCTTCATCCTAGGCCACCAAAATTGTGGTCTCAAATCTTTATACATTTTGTCACCACCAGGATGAATGGAATAAGGAGAAAGGTGAGCTTCATCAAGTATTCTCTTTCTCAACTCGGCACTTCTCGGAACATACATTCTACCATGGTAACGAAGATAGCCATCATTATCCACCACACAATCCTTTGCTTGCCCAAGTAATACTTTTGCTCGTATGGCGATAAAAGTAGCATCCTCCAGGTAAACCAGTACGAATCTCTCGATAGAAGTCAGGTTCCGCAGTCAAAGCACCAAGATAATCGAATCCTTTCCCAACAAACTGTATCTGAAGCTTCTGAAACTCTGTTACTAGTTCATCGGGTAAAGTACCAAGAGCATTTAATGAATTGGACTGTCTTTCTATTCAAAAGCATCTGCCACAACAGTGATTTTCCCTCGTGGATAAATCAATCGGCATCATAATCATTCACCAACTCTAACAATTCTTCTCTGCCTCATGCTTTTCAATCTTTATGAGTGAA